>JABFQC010005292.1:0-11766 GCA_022817085.1 Psilanteris sp. ZL-2020 | reverse complement strand
ATACGAAACATGCCATCCTACGATTACTATATTTTTTCTGTATATTTTATTAAATTCTAAAAAACATGTTTTTCTGCTTGTTTTCTGCTTATTACAATAAAATATATATATATGTTAAAATTTTACTGTAATTTTTTCTCAGTGTAAGATACCAAATTACGTTTAAGAAATTAAGTTATTTAATTATTTAAAGAATTACTAAATACGCTCCTTACAGATTATAACCATACAATATGTTTAAATGAAGTACTCTTATAGTTACGTGTCAACCATAAAAAGCTTGTATATACATTTCAAAATATTTGAAATATAATACTAATGAAATAAAAGTGAAAAACTTAAATTATCAATAACATATATGTAATATTTTAAACAAAAAATTGAAATACTATCTATATTCGTTTCCAATTAAACACCTAAAAACTACCTAAACAAAACGACACTGAATATATATATTTCATTACTTTTTCTTCTTCGGCGTGCATGAAATATAATTTGCAATTGAATTCAATGCAATAACTGTAAACCCGCGCACACAAATATATTATTATAAAGAAATGTATAACAAACTATTACAGTATTTCAAAACGTTGCTTTTACCACTCATTACAGAGAATCCAGAATCAAGACATAATTAGAAGTTTACAAGCGCATACTATATTTTAAATAATAATAATAATTATGATATAATTACAATCGCCGTACCTCCAAATGCACGATACCTTTTAATTTACAACATATCTTATTAATAACAAACCGCAACAAAAATTATAATAAACATCACATTTTCGATCGCATCAATTATTATTTCCGATCAAATTATTTTCGATTCAGAAATAATTCACAATTCAAAGTACTACATTCTATTCACTCTTAACAAAATATTACTTGAAAAAATAGAGTACGTTTCTTGAATACTACTTGATTAATTTAATATAATATGGCTTTGAATAAAAACAAGCTTCAGTATATGCAAGAAATATTATTTATTGGAACAATAAAATAAATTTTTTAATTTAAAATAGCATTTTCTTGATTCAAGAAAGTTTTTTCTTCAACGCCATCTATTAAGTTTTGACAGTAGTATTGATGGATTTATATTGTATTGTTTTATTATTAATATTATTTTATATAATATAATATTATAAATACTTTAAATTAATAGTATAAGGTTTGTAATGGAGAATATTTTAAAAAGAAATTTTAGTTTAGAAGAAATTGTATTATTAACCGATAAGTAAAATTATACATTTTTAATTTGTTAAAATCATAACCTAAAATTTGATTATCTTTTATATTATAAAATATTTTTATATTCATTATGTCATATAATATTTTATCTGTTCAATAATAAATATTAATATAATAATAATATTATCGCCCAAAAATGTTTATTTAATTATAAAACAATATTTTTTTATAATTATTTTCTTAGAAAAAGGATGTAAATTATTCAACATTTAATAACTACAATTTTGGACTTTTTTATACACAGTTGTATCAAAATATATAGTTTCTTGGTGGAAGAAATATTTAAGTAAAATTTTTATTTTCTTATCGGAAGTAACTATATTCTTAACTAAATGTTAATTCTGTAATTATCTCGAGGCAAGACAGTTTGTCTAAGCTTAAATAAGTCGTTTTAAGAGTGTTAATTCATAACCGAACCAAACATCAATCTATTCCAATGACTTCGAATACAGATACGCACGCGTATATATAAACTCAAAATTGAAATGCGGTATTAACCCCGCGGACCAAAATACCACTTAAACTAATTTAAATCGTCGCTTTAGGTTATGATAATTCTAATTTTACGCCACCGAGAGCAGGACGCAATTGGTCATTCGAAAACTGCAACCAATTAAACTCACACAAACGCGTTTCGTTTTTTTATTTTATCATCTTCGTATTCACAAAAAACGAGCACTCGCGATTCTGGTCGAGTTGACAATGAGAAACGCGCAGTCGATAGTTTCTGGTCGTTAAATTTTGTGAGAAACCGTCGCGGCTTTGTGTCGTATACCGAAAGTGATACAGTTGGCTCGATGCGTGCGCGCGTATATAACGGTGAACAGGAATTTTATAATTGCTCGAACGATTAAAAGACGAGTCACATAGTCGCGGCGGAACATATGTAACTTGTTCTAACGCGTCTTAAACGTGCCTCGAATGCGCCAGTAAATCTCATTCATGTTGCATTGTCTTCGAGTAACGTTTATCCGCGCCGAATAAATACGTACTTCCGTTCATTCAAAATTTACCTCGGATCCGAGCGCCGTCGTCGTTTCGATCGCCATATCACGCCAACCTATCCAGTCCGTCCAGTTTTCTCATTCTCGGGAGCCCCGACAATAACCCGGAAATCGGACTTTTCCAACGTCGATGACGTTCGATAAAAGTTTGACTTATTTTTGCTCGCAAAATTCGAGTACGAAAAATCGCGCTAAAAATTGCGTTCCGTGGCAATTTTTTAGATATATATATATATATATATATACAGATTTAAAATTCAAGTAGCCAACCAACGGTAATTAATGCCAAGAGCAGTCGACTGTTCGCGACATTTCAAATTACCGATCCGAAGTCTTAATTAAGGAGCTAAAAATGCATAAATTTGTCGGAGCTGATTGAAAAATGAAAGTCAAATGTGTTGGATGATTTTTAGGATCAATGCTTTCATTAAATCTGCATATAATAGCGGAGAAATGTCGAAGCTAATAAATTTATGCAATTGCAAACAGTCGGCGAGGCAGGTTCTCGTTTGCTGAATCCGCTTTAAACATCGGTCTTGTTAAAAAGCGAAAAGCCGAGAAAGTTGAGGAAAAATAAACGCTCGTTTTGAATGTGCTGTGGCGCGCGGTTATTGGCTTGCTATCGCGTCGTGGTCAATTACGGGAATAAAATAAACAAATTATTTTTCAATCAGCTCCAATCGGTCGAGGGAAATTCATCGCTTTAACGGTTAATTTTGCTCGGTAATTTACACGTCGTATTAGAGTCATCGTGAATAACTTATCGGTGAAATGTCCCAGAACGAGTGTGATCCAAAAGACACGATTTATTAACGCAAACTGATTTAAGACTTATTGGGATTTGTCCACCGAGATATCGCAAAAAAATATACTTTTTTTCATTTCCGCAATCGCAAGTCTACATTTATACTGTCAAAAATCTAAATTATTATATCTAACACTATTAACACAATGGAATATATTGTCATTCGTATTGCATAATTACAGCACACGGAAAAAATGTTATAAAGAACAATAAAGCATACGTATAGTCAATGTAAACATAATATGTTTAAATTAACTATTCATTTGTTTACATCATCTATACGTATGTTTGTGCCAACCGTTTCAACCTAACATTTCTTTTCAGTGCATATAATTATGTTTGTTGAATATACAAATACACAGCTTAAACAAATGTATTTGTCTTATTTAACACACAAAATGACCATAATTCAAGTCTCCAGTTGTCTCAATATGAAATTTTTTCAATTTAAGACTCATTCGTGATACGTTTTTTAGAATTATCTGCTTATTTCATCGAAGAAAATATAGTCACTATATGAAGAGACTAGTTATCTGATTTTGGCAATAAATACATGAGATTCGAGGTTGTTTATTACAATACTTATGATAATTTCAATGGTGTGTTTATAATTAATACATATGTAACTTATTGTACTTAGAAAAAAATCTTTGACAAAAGTTGTTTAATAAAGCAATTTAAGGTTGAAGGTTAACAACTGGATTGTCAAATTTAGACACTTGTATTTTCCATTGATACATTCATTGTCTCAGACGCCATTATTTTTTTCTGTGTATATGTATTTAATATTTCGCAATCTTAATTTTTACGTCTCATAATATTTAACTAACCAAACCAACTAATATTATTAATTTTATTTTAAATTATAATTATATTTATATATACAAAAATCCAGAGATGTTTATCATACATTACAGTCATAACTTACAATTAAATTCCTGCTTTACAATGTATATATATATATTATACTTATATTTTCTGCTGTATTTTCAGTATACATTAAATAAAGGTATTAAAAATATAAATTAAAATATATACTATCTTTATAATTTACCATAACCGAAATTCTAAATCTCAACATCCAACGTCTTTCTCATTCTAATAATACTAGTATCAACGTAATATTAATAAATAAGTTTCTAACTATATTTTATCATATTTACATTTTTTGTCCATTTATCCTACTGTTTATTTATTATCTAGTTTGGCAAAATTTGTAATATAATTTTTTTTGAGCAATAATAAAAATATTAGTTAAACACATCATACTGTATCTATCAGTGTAGTGCTAATACAATTTTTAAGTCTCATTACACAATGAGAAAAATGAAAAGAAAAAATTACTAAAAAATAATTTTAAATTAAATGTAAATTCCATGTGAAAATATAATTTAAAAATAATTGTTTAATAAAAAACATTGTAAAAATTGTAAATTTTCTGTACAATGCAATATCGTATAACAATAATATTTAAGATATATTTTATAAGAAAATTTGCTATAAATGAACCGAGATATAATAATTTCCGTAACAGTAATTGAGTTACCCTTAGAATGCCACAAGTATAGCAGTTTGCTATTAATAGTAATTTTTTCTACAATATTTTACTCCGCGTAGTCAAATTGATTGTCCACAACAACCACATTATCCGTCTGTATCCCCTACCACCTCTTATCAACGTTAGACAAGGACTAACAAAATCATTTAATCTTCATATTCCAATGACTGGAATGAAAATGCCGCACACAGTCAAACGGAATACTCGACAATGCTAATCAAAAATGAAAAGAAAATCAGCTAAGCTTCAGCTAAGCGCAAGAAGAGTGAAACAAGAGCGTCGATGTCGCGGACCGTCATAATAAGAAGGAAATGGAATCATTAGGCGATTAGCTTGAGAATCGTGACTTCGAACCCTTTCGCTGATGCGACGCGCGTAATTTTAGGCCGCGACGAATCGGACCACTTATTGCACGGCCGTGATTTTACGCGCGAGCGCGCATTCTTATTTCGAAGGTCGCAGCGCCTGTGTTTCGCTGATAATTTGTCGCGCTCACTTTTTACCATGGTTCGCGGCCGCGCCGGACCGAAATTGTTTCGGCTACGTTCGCGCGAGCGACTTCATTGCACCGAAGAGATGACAGATCGAACTTTAAATAAGCAAACTGACAAATGGCTCGCGAGCGATTTTCCCGAAAGGATATATATGTACATATATTTATATACATGTGTATGTGCCCGATTGAGATGCCCGGATGCTTTTATTTTCGTTTTCAATTTCGTTCGAATCATCCTTGGCCATCGGACCAGAAAGGATCGCTGTCTGGTTTATTTATCAAACGATGCGACGTGTTTTCATAAAATGCAAATCAGCGTTCAATCATGTCTAATGCGCTTTCAGAAATGATTTATTAGCAGCGCAATTTTCACTGCACTCGAATCAGTTCTGTTCTGATAAATAATTTGTCGAGCAACTGCTTGGTTTAAGAGAATTCAATTTTGTCGATTCAGGGTTACAAGGGTGTTTGAGATAAAACCTTAAATACTTTTGAATCGACTTGTGTGTAATGAATATTTTATGATGAATGAACATTGTAGTGATTATACGTGGTGTTAATAAATATAATATGTTCAAAGATACACGCATACCCGAGGTGAAATTTAACCCCTACAAAATTTAACTCCGAAAATTGCTGTTTATAACACTAATTTGGAAACATTAAAATAAGAAACCTAAAAATGACTGTTTTTCCTTGTAAAAATATAGTTTTTCATACCAAAGTTCCCTTCTTTTTTTTAGTACAATAGTAGTATAAACAGTAATTTTTAGAATTTTGTTTTAATGTCGCCAAATCAGTATTATAAATAACAATTTTTTAAGTTTAATTTTTCTGGGTGTACTTACAGCACAGAAAGATAAAAAGTATTAAAAATTACTCATAAAATATCAATTGTGTGACAGAAGTGTTATATTTTAAAATAATATATAAAATTTCAGCAATTTTTAGTAAAATATCTGCAATTTTGATTGAAATATGTGCAATATTTACTAATTTTTAAGTATAATTTAAAAAAAGAACTACTGTAACACATTTAATATTTTGCTGGTAATTTTTAATACATTGTTTCTTTCCGTGCACCTTTAAGTTATCAAAAAATATATAATATAAAAATACCACCTACTAAAAACGTCCAAAATATTTCGGTTTTTCAATAGGAGCAGTTATGTAGTGGCTATTTGGGAAACGCTACAGAAGCATGTAGGTCTTAAATAGGACTTAGAGGTATTAAAAATGCCCTAATGTTCGAGTTTAAAGAGTGGTAAAGATGGTTCTGTATGGGTAATCTAGAACTAAAATTTCGCCTTGGGTCCATTAATCAAAAATGGATTTGACAATTATATATATATATATATATTTATTGCAGGAGTCGTATTTTGATTATGTAAAATATTTTCACATACATCTGCGAGTTGATTTATTTTGTGAATTTATTATTAATCCATTTGAATGCGCTGATTTATACGAATTTGCAAAATTCATATTTATGACACAACTTATTTAGCAAATTATTTACCCTTTGAACTTAATTAGTATGTTGACGTTATAATATTTCATGTATATTTCATATTTAATACTTTAAGAGGTACTCTCTGGACAACTGTAAGGTTATTACTAATAATATTAAATAAATTTGCATGTTTATATAAAAATATAAAATATAAAATATGTTTAGTATTTAACATCTTGACTTGCAAGTTATTATTTTCGTTACTTTTTAATATTGTTTGCTATTCATTTATTTATACATTCAAAGAATATAAACTCACATTTAATTCTTTATTTATAAAATATTATTTATAATTACAAAACAATGTATTAATCTATACTTTATCAGAAATTATACTTATTTGTCTGATCAATTAGATTTATTGATTTAGATTTCTTATTTAATAATGAACTACATGATTAGTCTTAAAATAATTAATGTAGTATTTATATCAACAATATTATATATCACAGTATCATGATAGTAAATTTTTTATATATTGATTTAAATAATAATTCTATTAATGTTAAAATAAAAATAACAAAGCATACTTTAAATTTAAACATTTAAATCTATAGTTTAAAAAAAGTATAATATAATTATTTTTCAATTAAATGTTACAATATAAAAATCTAATTTCAAACATTTTAAACATATTCATATACTAAACATAGCAAATATAAATAGTTATATTATATTTATATATAAAATAAAATCAAATAATTTAAGAGTAATTACTTCTTTGAAATTAACAAAAATACAAGTTTATTTAAATTGTTTTTAACATTTCAACAATTTTTCGTTACAAAAATACATTTAGAATAATGCAAAGCATTGATTTATATTGTTTTATAATTCAATAAAATGATAAAACTAAAGAAATATTCAGCTTTGTTATTCATCTACTTTCCTGTAATGAATATAAAAGTTTGTCTCTTTTCAAATAATGCGATGAAAGTAAACTTTACATACAATAGTAAGTAATGTAATAAGCAATAATAAACTTAATATAAATTATATATATATATATATATATATATATATATATATATATAATTGTAATATTTATAATTATAAATGGAAGAATTATTTTTGAAAGTATTTTTTATAATGACTAATATAATGATTATATCTCTTTATATAATAACGAAATTTCTCTAACACGAATTCATTTAATTACTATTGGCATTAATACTATTCGTAAAATTATTAATACTACTATAGTACCAGATGAATATGTATAAAAATAGAATATTTAAATGAAGATTAATTTTCATCAACTACTACACTAAATTACATCTCTTTACAATCTAAATAATATTGTCTATTCTGTGGTATAATGTAATATTGATAATTGAAGGTTTAATAATTTTTATTAAAAAATGTTGTTCTGTATATATCCAGTTACTTCATATTATTAATACAATGTTTAACGTTTTATTACTCAAATTTATCCACCGACACTCTATTCCATTATTTATATACTTAGTTATATTAATCTTTTAAAAATCATTTAATTTTTTATTTAAATCTCACAACACAAATATTTTGAAATGTTCCATACGTTTGTTTATGCACTTATATACCAACGACAAATTATTAACGATTATTTAAATAAAAATTAATAATTTATATACATTTTCTTTACTTGTTTAAACGGTTCTATTATGTAAAAGACGTTCGCGCTATAATAACGCCGCGGTAAAATAGCATCAATATAATGAACATATAAATTAAATTGTGCCGAGCAAATGAAACTGAAATAGAGTTTGTTCGGCCACAGTGACTATTATTAAAATTATTTTGTGTTGCAGGTTAAACGCGAAAGTGCTAACTGGTACTCACTTCAAGAGTGGTCAGAGTGTCGAGAGATGCCAGCGGTCGAGTCTGTGGCACTTCACCAGGAAAAACACTATCATGCGACACAGACAGTGGACCGCCTCCGCCACGGAACTTCGACAAAGAATCTTCCAGAATGCCTCTTCGGTGGTAATCACTGAAAATTGCAATTTTCATTAGTATGTGCATCTGCGTGCGGTCAAATAATTAATTAGAAAAATGATCGTTTTCTTTTAATAATTAAATTATGATGATAAAGTTGCCACTTTATTAATTAAACTCTTGATTATAATGGTATAATTTGTTTTCGGTATAATTTATATTAATATAACAAATACAAGAAAAGCTGATAAAATTGCTCAAAAGAATACTCCTCTAATTTCAATCAAAGGGAATGATTAAGTAGCTTTATGACTTCATGAAAAATTATATAATTATATGAAAAATAATTGTTAAATAAATTTAATAAAATCTCCAAAAGAGTAAACATATTTTTTGACAAATTTTTTTTTGCTTCCAATGGTCATAATGCTACTTGATCACTTTCTTTGATAACAAATATAATATTTACAGTAACGTTATAAATTAAGTAATAAAATTTTAATCAATTATTTTTGGAACGCTCTTATATTATATTTGAAACTAAAATAACAAAATAAAAACTCAAATTACACAAATTTTAAACGCGATATATTTATAAAAGGTTATTTTTCAATCAAAAAGCTTTCTTCTATTAAATTGATACAAATCTTAATTAATTTCGGTTCAACGAGAAATGTAAAAAAATGCAAAAATAAATTCGAGCGCTCGGTCACTTTTTAAAACTACGCATCAAAGTATTCTTCGTGTATAATAAAAATGTATCAAATTCATATATGAACCTCTGAAATGCAAAATGCACAATCATACCTGGTACTTTTTCTGCACTGTAAATAATATTGCAAATTTTAATGCACTTCTGATATACTCTCAGTACTTTCAATTTATTCATCTTCAACATTAAAATTAAATTACTAAATTAAGCAACAAATATATTAAAAGCGTGAAGATTTTGCAAGTCTACTTAATTAATTAATTAATTAATTACATTAATCTGAACTGAACGCGAGAGTCAGCATGTCCTAATTAACATTAATTTAAGACATCCTCCATTAATTTTACTACGATTTCAAATTTCAAAATATAACGCGTTTATTTTAATTTCAATTCAATGGGCTTCCGAAGCGCTTTTGCGTTAAATTTAATGCAAATGTTTGTAACACGTTTATTATTTACACAAAATTTCATACCGCGATCTTCAAACGTTAAATCATACTTATCAATAATTTATTAAATTACTACAACGCGTTTCCGCAATGCTGCTATATTTTTTTGTTATTTACGATATTACACGCGGTCATAAAGCTACAATGAAAAAAAGGTTTAATAACTGTTAAGAAATATATTTTTGAATAGGCGCAACCGCATATTTGATAATATTTATCACTTTGTGTATAATATGTAAATGGATATAATAATTGTTATTATATATAAATTATATATATCATATTTACTAATAGCTTATTACATGCGACATAAAAATCAAACTCCAAGCAATAAATATTATCATATATGTGATTGCTCCTATTCAAAAATATATTTCATAACAGTTATCGAATCTTTTTCTCAGTGTACTCAAATTCCATCATCGCGGAGGCATAAACACATCCATTTCGGCGCATTCATCAACAAAATTCATAAAATTCACTCCAAGGATTTGATTCAATTTCGCGTCAATGATACGCGCGAATCAGACGTCTGAACGACAGTTCAACAAACAACCGAAACGAATTAGAAATATTAGAACGCGCGGAGTCGCGTGCAACGGGGAGAAGGGGATATAAAAGTGTGGCGGGCGAGTGTGAGTCAGACTATTATGACTCGGCAATGATATTTAAAGTGTGATATAAATATCTCACTTGTCTCTCTCGTTGGAGTCGGTGAGAAGTTCACTGGCACTTCTGCTGCGTGCCTCGTCGGTTCTTCCTGCCGGATGTCTCAAAGTAACTTCCTCTCGATTGGCACGCGCCAACAGATCGCCATCTCGATCGCTCAAACTGCCAGCGAGACGCGTGTCTGCGGCACCTCGGCTTTTTCTTCGGAAGATCCGGCGCAAGCCTCGCAGAGGATGAAAGCGTCGCTTTTTTGGTTCTGTAATTCAACACCATGGAGACTCAATTAACGGGCTCGGCAAAATTCTCGATCGAACAATATATCATTACTGACTAATTATAAACGGCTGGCGTTTCTGAAGGGATTTGTTTATGTTTTTTATTCTTTTTTTTTTGTTCTTTTATTCATCAAGGAGCCGTGCCATTAGGGACGTTTTTTTCACTGGCACTGTATTTTCGTGGAGGTATTTTTGGAAACCAAAACGACTTGCATTCGCTGCGAAATGTCGTATTGTTTCAAGTCGCGTTTCAAGAGTGTTTTTTGATCTTATCAGAATATGTGTTAAAATATCAAAAATAGGATATTATAACAAGGATCGGATCATACAGTCAATCATAGATCGAACGATCAGTTCAGTCTTATCAATCAAGCAATGCAATTAGGAACTACTGGGTTGAGTTGTTTGTAGAGATAATTTTTTTAGCATCAAAGAAACCATAAGTTTAAACTTATTATTGTAAATGGAAAGTATAAATAGTAAAAGAGGATGCTGACGAAAATGTCACAAAACTTATCCCGGTATGTTGTATTAAATTTATTTTTACAGTTAATTATTTTTATAATTATAATTTCAGCGATAGTTAAAAATTTAACAAAATGTTCTAGTAAAATACAATGCAACATTTTTTTCTTGATTTATTTTAATAGAAAAATTATAGTACTTAAATTTAAGACTGAATTTCAAAAGCTTCGTATGATTCCATGCTTCGACACACGGATAAAAACTAGAAAAATAATGGTATATGTATTGTAAATTTATAATTTTCCTAAGCACTATCTATAAGTATATAATATTGCATTTTATTGAATCTGTTATTATTATTAAAAAGCTTTCAATGTACGGTAATAATACAACCATGTCCGATTTTTTTATTTTGAAATATTTAACTTCCTAAATTTGTATAAAATTTATGATTTTCATTTTAATTAAATTAATCTGATTAAAAATCATGAATATATATTATTATATACATATATGTATACACTGAGAAAAATTAAACGTAGAAAATTGCTGTTTATAATACTAATTTGGAGACATTAAAGTAAAAACCCCAAAATTACTGTTTTTCATTGTAAAAATACAGTTTTTCATATCAAATTTTCCTTCCA
>JABFQC010005291.1:0-11766 GCA_022817085.1 Psilanteris sp. ZL-2020 | reverse complement strand
GACAAATAATCTGCCAGTCATCAATAATCTATTTGGCAGTGTTCAAAATAATTCTTCAATTATTTTAATTCCATAATTAAACCCAATTTCTTTTGCTGACATTTTCCAGCTTAAATGATAAGTGATAAATGTATATAGGCTGATATGTATAATATTAAAACATCTTTAAACAATATATCATTGTGTCCATTATCTCTTTATGAAATTAATCAATTTCGTGGTTGTTATACACACGAAAAACTTAACAATAATAAAATTTAAATGTTAAATTCACATATTATGTATTGTAAAATGTCAACCTTTGATATACTGAAAATAAAATAAATTAGGGCTTTTCCCACACAAAAAAGCAAATCGTGAATTTCTTCGACCGCGGGCATTGTGCAATTTTCGGTCGTTTCATCCAGATCCCGACGAAGTTTGTTTGGGAAACAATCGAGCACGAAGTTTCGTGATCAGTGGAAGACCGGATTAGGAAAACGTTTGATGAAATTATCCTCGAAGCGGAGACCCACGAACCCCATGCAAATCATCGGCGCAGTCTCATTTCATCTAAATGTGGAACTCCAAACGAACAAATTACTTTGCCCCGCAAACTTTCTCGCGCTGTACATTAGACATTGCGCGAGCCAAATAAGGCAAACGAAGAAGTGAGAATACGCGACGAAAAAGAATGACGCGAAATTCAGACAATGCATCAACAAAACAGCAAAACATCGCGCGAAAAACGTGCTCGAGCGATATTCCATGCGGCGCATTTAAATGTATCAGATACGTTCCGGATAGATTGAAAGTAATAGTGAAGCGAAGCCGACTGCTTTCTATTCAAAAATTCAAGAAAAATCCTATTTGATTGATGATGATGCGAACGCATGAGCATTAATCGGGAACGATGGCTAATGGTGCCGCAAATGCAACTCTTATTATTCCGTTTTTGCATGCGATGTTCGACTCTTCTTTACTTCACAACTGCATAATTTTTATGTTCGATACGTTCGTTGTGTATTCAACGTAGCTACTCTTTTAACATCTTCATTTAGAAAATTAAAAAATCATGAAGTTACGTACATGCGTAGCTTCATATACAAATTAAAATCAATTTTTCTTTAGCTTTCATTTTGTGATTATATATTTCATATATAATTTTGATTTAATAAGTTTAAGAATTTTATTTTAATGATTTTAAACGCTTAAAAAGCTAAAGATTCCATATATTAAATAAAAGTAATGCTATATAGCTAATATTAAAAATATAACGCTTAGAATCAAATCAAAAAGTATGTTAATGAAAGTATTTCAAATGTAATTAAGATCTTGCGTTCATGTAAAAAGTAGAAAATATAAAAAAATAATAATCTTTACAATAATGTTTATATTTATAAAATTTTATAAAATTTTGCATGTTAAATTATGTTGTTGAATTATATATTCAGATTCATCAAAAACTATGTAACAAACACTTTTTGATCTCTCATTCATCAATTTCTGAATTTTAAGTCTATGTTAATCCATTATTTATTTAAAATCTTTCTGAACGACAATAGAACAATCGCTGAACGATGACTAAACGATCATTGAACAACCTCTGTGTCTATATATCTGAAAATTATACGTGTTGATCATGCAATGACAACAGAATTTTCATTTTATATAACATTTTTAATATAATTCTTTGCTACAATATATAATTACAATATACGTTAGAGTTATTAATTCAATGTTTTAAAATAAATTTACCTATATTTTATAAAATTATTTCTTTTCCTAGCACATATATTAGAAAATTAACTGAAATAGTTTTAAATATTAAAAATTGTATTAAAATTGATTAATTTTTCTACCGTTTTTTCGACATTTAATTATTTTAATTTTTTAACTTCATATTCCAATTTTTTATTATTTGTTAAAACATTCGTAATTTATAATAAATTTATTATCAATAAATATATATAATATAAACTTATATAAAAATAAAATATAAATATATATATTTAATAAACATTGTGCTTAATTTATTAAGTCTTTCGTCAATATTATAATAAAATATTGTTTTAGTTTGGTATAATTATGAAATATGCGCCGTGTTGAATTTTAATATCTAACGATTCAAAATAATATTTTGTAACAAAATTATTATCACACCATAATAATCTCGAATTTTTAAATTTTAGGTTGAAAGAAACGTTAACAGAAATATTTTTTTAAACACTCTAAATTTATAAAAAATGCAACCATTATCCAAAGCCCATGCTAGAATATATCTATGCTGAAGCTATATTCCAAGTATCCTAAATAAACATGCAATTTATTATCATACATTTTGTACAAAATTCTTCAAAACACTTTTCCTTACAATGTATCAAAATATTTTGTATTGCTTAACATTAATTAATGGAAGATTTAACCATAAAAATAAGTCATTTAATCAGTTAACATAATGTTTGTTCATCAATAATATAATATAAAACTTAAGCTATATATTATTTTGTGACTTTTAATTTTTGATTAAAGTATAAAAAAATAAACGAAAGAAACATTATATATATTATTGTTTGATATACGATGACGTATTTGAAAAAAGTATTGGAATAATTGATAACAATTGAGATTGAATAAAATGCAACATATAAATTTTGTTCATAAATTATAGAAATTTATTTTCGTATTACAAAGTAGCGCAACCACTCAGATAAGTAATATATTCATGTACTTATGCACGTCAATTAAACGCTTCATTTCAAAAATATTGTATTTAAATAAATATTTTCGAATAATTATATATAAATTATATATAAATATATATACACTTAATTTTGGTAAAAGTTACTACCTGGCATTATAGTTATATATAATTTTGACAGTTTAACTCATCCGTACAAATGAATTAAATTAAAGTAACTTATTCCTATCGAAAAATCTTGCTCTATAAAGACGCATTTAAAAATGACTATATCAAACCGTAATTACCATACCAGAAAATAAAATATGTTGGCATATATCAAATAAAGCGTTTCGCGCATATAATGCGAGATATTGCGTGCATCAGTTTTTTCATCACAAATAAGTTATACATCGGACAGGCGGACAAGTAGTGAATGAAGTGCAAAAGCCGACCGAGAAATTAACATAAAGCTCGTAATGCTCTCGTCAATTGTTAATGGCAAGTGCCCGAATGCAGGCACCCTTTCACATGGATGTAACCGATGTGACGTCCTTCCCCGTTCTGACAAATCTCAGCTGGGACCCAGGGCCGGCCATTATTGGCGCGCGGAACAACAAACTCGTTCAGGTTTTTTATCCTCGTATTGTGGCTTTCGATCTTTTGTTTGCCGTTTTTCCGGCAACACTTTTAATGGCTAATAGATGATAACGTAGGTAATTGTATTCGTGTCTGTTTTCCGTAACACCAAAGATAATCACACGCCGTAGTTCGATTCAAACACTAGATTAAATCGCGCGATCAGACTTTATACGTTAGCAATAAACTTTTTTCTCGTCCGAGTCTTGCTTGTTTGACTTTAAGTTTTCCTCGTGAATGTTAGCAGTTAATAGTGATTGATATTTTTTAATATATTTATCAACAAGTTTTTTTGTTTCCTTGTCTTATTAGAGAACAGTTAATACAAGAAAATGCGCTGCTTATTTGTTATTTAATTGGTTATTATTAGTAGAAAGTTTTTAACCACTCGGAATAGCCCTATATAAATAAAACACAAACAACAAGGAAAAATAAAATAACATTTTTCAGTATATTTTCAAATTATATATAAATTTGGTTACTCGAATTATAACATCGAATTAGAGGCTTGTGTTATTTTGTTGTCGTTAAAATTGGATGAAATTTAAACTAGAATACCGATAAGCTCAAGGGTGTAAGCGCTGAACTTTTTCACTACAAATTTACATGGCTGAAATAATTTGTTAAAATGTAATTTGTTCTCAGCAGTTACATATTATGGATATATCTGCCATGCTGCATGCACTAATAATGCATCTCATAAAAACTGCATTCTCAGGCCTCTGTAATTTATGGAATTACTATCAATTATTTTTTGTCCACTAACGAAATCGAATTTCTTCATATTCCAAGGATTAATGGTTTCTCAACTTGGAAATTTAATGCGACAAAACTTACTAGCCGCAGTAAAAAACCGACCATCAAAGATCCTATATCAATTTAATTTAATAGCGTAGAAAATAGTTTAAGCTATACTATATTAATTAAATGCAGAGCAGCATCCGGATAGGCAGTATTAATAATTTAGTCAATTATTTAATTGTTCTGTAACAACGCGTTTTTAATCATTTTCAATTTAAAAAAAAGATTTGCATATCAAATTAATCGATCCAATTCGGATCGCGTTCTTTATTTTCAATATAAATAAAACAAGTCATCTATTTAATAATTGATACTTGATAATATAATAATTTCCGAAATAAAAAAATAAATTTTAGAACGAAGATTCACCTAAAACGATTAAAATATTAATCTAATTATTAGACAAAGCCTGACAACATAAATTAAGAAGTGAAAAACATATTTTTATAAAATGTGTTAATAACCTACCGTTTTACCTTTTAGTTTATATTGTACACTGAAAAAAATAATATTACAAATTTGACCAAACTAGATAATAAAAGGAGGAAAAGTGAGCAAAAATGAAAATAAACATTAGACAATATCATGATATTTACTAATTATTTGGTAATATTTGACATATTTTTAGAATTTTCTGACCGTAATTTATCATAATATTTACATTTTTGCCTATTTTTCCTACGTTTATTATTTAGTTTGGTAAAATTTGTAAGATTATTTTTTTCAGTGTACATTTAATCAATATGTATAATACGTATTATTTTGAGTACAAGTATACATAAATTATAACAATACAAAAACTTTCTAATCAAACAAGTTATTTCTATTTCGATATAGTATAAACCATTATTTATTGAAATCATACACTGAACGAATTGGAACATAATTCCGTGGAGCGTGAAATATATTTTAAATATAAATGATTTAGGTTTAATTGGCTAACTTTGTACAGCGTCAGTTCAATTAAACGACCACTTTTTGCATACAAATTTAAAACGATTTCAGACAACACGAAAACGACACGAACGCGGGGTTGATTATTTCTGTGCAACTACGATTATTTATTTATTTAATATAATATCCCCTATAATTGTATATAATAGTATACATGCATACATGCATATATATACTTACATAACATTATATAGGAAAATAAAAGTACCGGTGTTTCTTTGTTCTTGCCTTCTGCCCATTACAGTGTTTTCGTCCGCGAAGCTTTCTTCGCGCGAAATATCTGTGCCTAAAAGAGAAACGCGAAACGAAGCACATTTCGCAGCGTTTGCTGCAACAAATCGGCACAAATTTGCTACAAAATCTGAAAAATTTGCACACGATAAATAAGCGTCATGCGCGGGGCGAAAAATCGCGAAACGAGGTATCGTGAGTTATGTCGGTTGGCGTTCGCGCGTGCGCGCGCGCGTCCCGTCCATATCGTCTATATATATACGATTGTGTGCGTCGGACAGACTATCAGACAGACACCCCGCGCAGGTGCTTACAGGTGGTCGGCCTTCGCGATTGGGCGCTCGTTTTATAAGACACGCGGATATCTACGTGGCTGCGTGTGCAGTTTACGATGATTTTACATACGCTCGCGGCGTGTCGGTGAAACGCGGACGGCCGTATTACCCATACCAACCCGCGTATCTAATTTATCCGCGCGTTCCTCGACCCGTTTCGACACCGCGCGACTCCGACTTCCTCAGCGCGACTCGAGCGCAGGTTTCACCGCAATCATACGATCAATATGACAGCACCGAGTGAACTTTCAGCGGGATTAATAATTCCTGCCCGCGAACAGGAAACTTGTAAAAAGGGGCTCCAATTTGACGGCGCGTTGAAGAGAAAAACAGCGTGAATTATCATTAAGTGTTTTGCGCAACCCAAATCACGTTGATTTTTATTATGACTCAACCTTGTCGAATTTACGCCAGCAGATCCGTTTGTCTGTTATTAATATTGGTGGTGCCGAGCTGATCAAATTGAGTCCACGTTTCGGCCATGAAACGAATTGACTTATAAATTAAAACGCCTTCGATACTGTCAAATTGTTACGATATATACGGAAACAATATTTACTGAATAATATTCACACGAGTTTTACTGTATCTACGGGATCTATCTATAAATGCATCGATTAGTTCATTTTATGATTATGGAATCAAATCAATTCGATTCACTTCGGCATTGCGCAAGACATAACTGAATTCCATCAAATTTATTAACAAATAGTTAATAATTGTTTAATAATAATTCTGTACAATAAAGTTTTCAACACTTTATGACGATATTTTATAAATAGGTTTAAAAAATCTATTTGTTTAAATTTTTTACATTTATATTAACCATTATGTATAAGTTTATAAAAATATATAAAAATATTTAACACCGTATGAACAATAATATTTGTACGCGTTTCTCTTATATCAACGTGAATTTATTATTAATATTGGAAATCATCGCGTAAGATATTTTGCAATAAATTTTAGAAAAATAACTAAATTTCTTCTGTCACCATTTTTTATATTTCAGCATCGTAATTAAAGTCGAGTGATATAGACACTGTCCGACTAATTGCTTCTAACAGAGTTATATCTTTATATATATATATATATTAACTACAGAAAAGGATAAATTTATTTACACGGAGTAGTATATTTTATTTCTCTTAAATTTTAAAATTAAATATAAAAATACTAAACAAGCACATCAACTTTGTATAATTTTTAAATTTTATCTTTTGTACCATTAATATGTGCAAATATATAATTATCAACTTAAATTATATAGGTATATCATCACCGGCTGGCATAATCAAAATGAATTTCATTATTGTTATTAGTCATTAAAAATGCTTAAATCCAAAATAAAAACAGATTTAAGATAAATGTATGATATAATTAAAAAATAATAATTTAAATAAACAATTCATGTAATACAAAATGTATAATAAAATTAAATTACTTATTGCAAAATCGTATACTTCTTATTTGAGTTATTTGAATGGTACAAAAGTTTTTTTACAAAAATATGAAATGCTGAAATTCAGTTTTATTGAAATGAAAATTATATACACAGTAAAAATGTTGTTTCATAAAATGATATTAGCACGAAGCATGATAATGTATAATGTAACGTTGTCGAAGTTGTAATCCTAAAAATGGAATGATGTGCTTTTTAAATGATGGTGGTTTAATGAGATCGGGAGGTTTGTACCATGATTACACACGATTACATGCATGTCCTCATTAATTTTGGTTGCGTACAATTCTGCAGATTTTCAGCATAATACCGGCAGCAATAAAATTAGCTACCATAACTATGCTTGTTAGTTGAGTTTGCTTTATCGAATAAAGTTAAAACTTTGTAGCGAGCAACTTACGTTTAATTAACTTTACAACTTGTAACGCATTAATTCAATTATGTCATACAGTTGACTTAACTTGCACTTATTTATAGATACCATAACGATATAGAAAGTGTATTCAACGATATCAGGTTGGTGCAAAAATGATCTCGACTATAGTTGCTTCAATTTGACAATATTATTATACTCAGAACTCAAACTCGTTACATTGCTAACGTCAAGTATATATTTCAAATATTTTATTTTATCGCATAAACGCATGTCACGTTTTCAAAATTACACGTCTTTTCTAAAATATTTAAAGGTATTGATATAAATATATATAAACTATTTATAATCCATCGAGTAAAAAAGAGTGAGTTAATTTTAATATGAAGATTTTTCCTTGTTTCGTGTAATAATAACATCTTTCTTGATATATAATACATAATTATAGGCATTGAAAACATGTTTGTCAATATATATATATGTATTTTACACTGTATACTCGTGTTCGATATATAAGTTTAAATATTTATAACTTTCATTAAAATCAAAGGCTACAACTTTTTTGAATATTTTAATTATATGGAAGTTTGAGATAGAAAAAATTTAGTTTTTATTCGTCATAAAAATGTGTTTTAATTTTTTGTATTATATGTATTTCAAATTACGTACGTTCTGAGAAGAAGGGGAACAAAAACATTTAATTTCATAAATTATGTGACTGTTCAATGGTCGTATTATGTAAATATTGTAACGCTTTATATTTATGACGATTCCTTTGAACATTACTTTATTTAACACGATTTTTCTACACGGATATTTTGCGTTCGTTTAATTGATGATATATGTTAGACGAATTCATAGTTATATAATATAATCATATGCGTTATTTTCTATCTTATGAAATTATTATATAATAATAATTTCTTAAAACAAATAAATAACTTAATAGAAACAAGAAATATTGATTTATGAGAAATGAAAATTTGTTAAGAATATGAGCGTTGTAATAATAATGATTGAATAAATGCTAAAAATAAGGAATTACTTAGTTGTTTGTAATAAATGGTATGAAAAATTAATAATTTGTGATGGTAATTATACAATTTCTAACTTTACGTAACATATAAATAACTAATCATTATGAAATTAATTATATATTTCGTAGCTCCAACTAGTAGACCGTGCATTATGTTATGTTAAATATTTCGGAAGTATGTTTTTTCATGTATCTGTAAGTTTACCAGTTTTCTCTATTAAATTACAGCGAAAAGTAAATTAGAAACGTCGTCTAACGTCAAACACATGTTAACATTTCATTCAAGAACTATGCACTTTACATCAATTTTAATTGGAATATTTTCCTTATTTAACATTTTTAGTAATATAATCATACTAATGTTATTTGCTACAAGAATAATAACAAGGTACGCGGGAGAAAATAATTTCATTGAAAATAGTTTTTATTATAGTGCTTAATAATATTTATCAGTTAAATTTATGCACTGCGTCACACAATGATGCCTATTGTTTTAAATATATCTTGACTTTGCCAATTTATTCAGTGAAACAATCAAATATTTTATTTATTAAAATCATCTCTTATTATCGTGAATTTTCGTCAAATACAAATAAAAATGATTACAAATTAATTATTTCTTTATTATAAACCATAATTGTTACAATATTTTATACAATATAAATTATGTCTAAACAACGCTGAATATATGATTGAATTATAAATACCATATATAATAAAGATAAACTGAGAGTTAAAAACTTAACAAAAGTTCGTTTTTAGAAAAATATCTTCCTCTGCAAAATTAAGTGACAATTATAATTTTTATTTAATTTAAATGGAAAATAAAATGGCTCATCCTAAGCTCAAAAGCAACGTTAAGCGGATATATTAGTCCATAAATGTTATTATACACCAAATCCTAAAATATACAATTTTTAAAATATTACACTCTGCAGAAAAGGAATTTTTAATGAGTATAATTTTTGAATTCAAAATTGTTACGATATATTTGTTTGTATATGTGATGCAAGCGTGACATTCGCAATAAATATTTATTTAATGTTGTGTATTAACAAGCTTATATTTTTCTGAAACCATCCAACATCAAGCGCTAGTTAATAAAGCAATATGTTCAGAGTAATAGTATGCTCTGACACCCATACAACAATGCAATATCAATTTCATAATATTGGCATTGTAATTACAATATGCTTTGAAGAGGTTAATTTACATAATTTCAATTTCTTATACCTATAATATCATACCATAATCATTTTGGTCACGATTCAAGTCGTTGCTATTTACTAGGATTTTATATTATGATGCACTTAACGCAAGTAACGCGTTGTGATATTTCGCATATAAAATATTAAAGTTGAATTAAATAAACAAATACAATATTTGACGATGGTTTATGTACGCCATGCTCGAAACAAACAACATTTAATTATATTTATTACTTTTATATATATTACATATATATTTATATAAATGTACAAAAATACATATTCAAGACTTTGCATTGACTTATACATTATCCGTCAACACGAACCCTTAATTACAACCCAAGTCGCCAATCGACACCTGGATTCCCCGAATACGGCAGCTCTCGCCAATTTTCGCCATCAAGGCAACATCACGGTCCTCGTCTTTCATCGGTCTCTAATTAAAAAAGCCTCGTTACACCCAACAAGTCCAATCGAAAGCCGACGAAATCCATAAAAGCGATGCCCGCGACAAGGAAGCCGCTCGTTTTTCCCTGAAATCTAAATCTGTACCACGAAAATACAAAGAGCGCAGGCTCGGCGTGAAAGTGCAACCGCCATGAATCACGGCGATTTATAGTGATGGCAGGAAGATGAGAAAGAAAATAAGACGAGAGGAGAAAAAGCGAAGCAACTGCGAAACGAAGAGAAAAGGAGATTTTGGCGAAATGCCGAGGCGGAGGAAGTCGCGAAGGGGGGAACCTATGAAGAGGCGAATCGCGAGAAGTAGGTCTCGCGCGGTAGCGCCGATATATATTGCTTTGTAGCCGAGTGCGCATGCGTGTAATCGCATGGGAGGTGGCGCACCGAGCGCCGACAGACAAGGATGCCCGACCGAGGGAAAGTGTTTATGGGTGTGTGCGCGGGTGCGTGAGCGCTCGCGACCGGGGGAGGGGGCAACAAGGATGTTTCTGTATCGCGCGGAGGACTTTCGCGCGAGGTCGTCCAGCGCCCTCCCTGGTTGACCCATTTTTATTTTTACGAACTGGACGCGAGTCCCGAGCACATCGACTCCTAACCCATTAGCTGCTGCCGCCGAGCTATCTGTCTCGCCTACTTAGCTATTCGCACGTCCGTTCTTTGTTTACGCCGCCGAGCTGAGAACCGAGCCGCTATTAACTCGACTATTATTTTGCGGTTAATCGCCGAGCACACGATAATCAATGTTATTGCGATGATGTTAAGCCTAACCGGCTCAACTGTTCGCCAGTTCTGTGTTCAATTCAAATTAGACTTTGCCTGAAAATATTTTCACAAATTGCGAATTCGATTCGCTGATACCGCTTCCATATTGTACGCGAATATAATACAGTTGCAAATTATTATGGTACACTCATAATAACAATAATACTAGCACCTTGGCATTTTCCACTTGCTTCTAACCTCAAGTCAGTTAGGGTAACATACCGGTCATTTAATTCATGTGAACTCAACCTAGCATGAATGTAACCTTGCATGATAAACACCGATATCGTCTTGAAAACTATTACATTACTTTCATTTGAATCAAGTGACTTACTTAAATAAAAGAATCGTTTTTTTAAAGATAATACACTCTGACAGGTAATAAATACTTATAACTATATATATATATATATATATATGATTAGTTAATATTAATAATTTAATACAATAATAATTTACACAAGTAAATAAAATATCGTGCACATTTTTGTTGTTACTATCAGATCTTGTAAATAAATAAATCACTTTAATGTGACTCCCTGTTTGTGCAAATTTGCAATATATATACGTATATTATAATTCTATATATACGCGGTTAATGATTAATCTACTATCAAATAAAAGTACTATAACATGTATCATTTATTAGTATTTATATATCCTAATTGACGATGACGATTAATAAAATTAATGTTATTCGTGTACTGAAATATACATTGCTTTATATTTTAAGTGTTAAATATTAGAATAATGAAAAACTTAGTGCAAAACAAAATATTGAAATATGTTAAAAAGAAATCACATAAGAATGAAACAACAATATATAATTGGCATGACGTAATTT
>JABFQC010005290.1:0-11766 GCA_022817085.1 Psilanteris sp. ZL-2020 | reverse complement strand
GAGTCATTAGTAATAAAATGAATTATATGAATCTGATATTACAATTTTAATTTAAATCATACTTTAGTATAACTATATAGACTACCAAAATTAAAGTTATTCTTGTTTAAATCAGTAATGTAATTAAGCGATTAATTTTTTTTAATATAACAAATTAATTTAATTAAATACATTAAAATTTAATAAACCTAAAAAGTAAATATTATTTAGTAGTACATGTTTACTCTATAGTAATTAATTATTTATAAACAATGTCTTAAATAAGTTAAACTATTTCAAATTATAGTATATAAGGTTACATACAATTTAATGTAAATTTTAAAGCAAATTTAACATTAATAATGTTGACGTTAATAATGGTTGTTAAATAGTGTCATTGTAATGTGTCAGCAATAGATGAATTGTTCAACATGGTATTAAGTAGATTTATTTTCGAATCAAACAATCTCCTTTTTTTGTACATACATTTGAAATTGCATAACAGTTATAGGTGTCGTTTTCGAATGCTAAACCGTTTCCCATTAGTAATAATTCATAGTTATTTCGAAATCCTTCTATCAATTTAGAAATTATCATACGACTTTATTAGAATCACAGTAAAATTATAACTTTCATTGTTACCAGTGAATGAAAAACTCAAAATCGAAAACTTTTAATTAAGACTATTACCTTAAATTTCAAGTTCTAACTTAAAACTCGCTTTACGTTCTAGATTCGTTTGCGTAACCTTGTTAACGTATATTTGAAATCAAAACAAATCGCTTGAGCGAATGCTTCGCGAAACCTGTAGGTAGGGGCACTTTGTTACGCAAATACGCTCCTGCTGAAAATGTTTACATCTCGCGCGTGTGACGTCACACGGTGCATTAATTTATTACTGTTTATTAGCGTACTAAATTGACATAATTTTTAAAAATGAACTTGGTATTAACTTTAAATTTGTTGTCAAATTTATTCTGCGCGGGAAACTCTTGTAACAAAACGTATACCATTTAAAAATATTCCAAAAAAAATAAACGTTTGAAGTACGTTGAACGCTAGAATGCGCAACAATTCCGGTATGGGCGGAGTTGTGCGCAAACGCAAAAAGAAGAATCGAAAATACAACGTAAATTTAAATAAAATTAAAAAAAATGTTTTGCGCGTCTTGTCGACGCAAATCATATGTCTTTTCTTTCATTGCGCTTCTTTATTCAGAAGACGTTCGTCTGGCATAAATCATAAATAGTCGTAGATGGCGCCACGCGCATTGTCAACAAACGTTTGACATATTGGTAAATATAAACAACGAAAAAGTAGGCCCGAGGTGTAAAAGCTGCGACATAAGAAGCGAACGTCAACTCGATCGACTCTGTCATCGGATTTCCTACATTTTCGGTGAGCCAATGGTACAGCGCGACGTCGGATAATTCGCGAACAACATTGGCGCGTATTCTCACGGGACTAGGTCGAGCTGTCATGGAAAACGAACACCGATAAAAATTCAACTCTGCACCGGAAGCCGACCGAATCGCGAGGATTTCTGTAAATAAAGAATTTTCACGCGAACAGTGACAGTCAAATCAACCAACGGATATCATTTTGCGCGAATCATTCGCCGAACTTGGCATTTAAACTGCGATTTGTTCGTTAAAAGTGGCAAAGCGATGTAAATATTGGTCACTCGCTTGACTAGCGCGTTGCCGAAGATCTGCGCGCACGGGCTGCGCACTAGCGCCACACTCTCAAAACTGGCCGTCACCTGTGTTGACTAGCAAGCAAGTTCGCCGCAGTAATTTGTTCTTTTTCACGATCAAATACGCGTCAAGTGGGCTCAACGTGCCGACCCGAGGATCAGACGTCGCAGAGTTCGTCGTACTCGCAATTGTCACTCGCACCTAACCCCGCAAGTGCGAAAAATATGCACTAGCAGAGCAGCGTCTCCGGTGAGTACAAACACGGCATTTCCCGACTGTTGACAACTGCGCCCGAGCAAAATTATTTGCCAGGTGAATTCGCGAGTGCTGTTTTCGCGAAAAAAATTGCGTTCGAGTGAAATCGCGCGGCTCGCGGCGGACGACGAAGCGGGCGCGTGCCCGAGATCGCGGGTCATCGTATACGATAAACATATCAATCATGTGTCGGGGCGATTCGCGCGAGAACGTAAAGGACACGGGTTTGTTTTGGGTGGGCGAAGGGTCGCGTGGGCGACGGAGACGGCGCGCGTGCACGCCCGCGACTTGTCAGCGATGTTGAACGGGTTCGCGCGTGCCGCCTGGATCGGGTTGCTTGTTTGTTTGTTGCGCGTATCATCTGTCATGGCGCGTCACTCGGCTTGCGTTTTGCGGATCGGCGCTCGACGCGAAGGGAAGTACGGCGCGGAGCGCGGACCGCGCGCGCGGTGCCGACGCGCGGGCACCGGCGAGCCGTCCGGTCGGGCGGCGCGCCGCGCTCGCGGCGTCTTGTGCGCAATTCGAGCCGGGCCGCTCGGCCTGGCGTAATGGCGGCCGCCGTGCCGTGCCACGCGCCATGTCTGCTCGCTCGGCGCGCACGTCGTTCGCCCGCGCGCCGACTGCATCCCGGCGCTGACCGGACTCGCCGCCGTTCCACTACTCCACTTTCGAGCGTCTCGCCGCTGCCGCCGCGCAAAACGACAACATACGTGTTGCGCCGCGACATTGAGCGAACGCGGCCGCGACGAATGTCACGTTTGCCGCGATCGCTCGCAAAGTTTTTGCCCCGCAGACTCGACGCGCATTGTTCGCGACCCGTCCGGCTGCGTCGACGATCGCTCGCGACGCGTAACAACTTTTGTTTTTTCCGTCAATATTGGTGTTTACTTGGCGACCGCGCATTTACTTTTCGCAGATTATTTAACTTGCGCCTTGCGACACGTTCGTTGTATTTTGTTTTTGATTCAAGTCGAGTTTGTAAAGCGTGCATGGCAAATAACGTTAATGTTAACTTACTTAATTGAGCGCAAGCTTGTAGAACGACTTAACGATTCAAATTCATTCATTATGTAATGCAACACTTATGCGTTATATCAGTCGGATTAATGTGAAAACACCCGCCAATCGTATCGCACAAGACCACCGACTTTTTAGCGTTCGCCAGTCGGGGTATTGGTTTCGGCTACTAATGGCAATGGAGGTGATTGCTGAAAGTCGTTCGCCCAAACCGAACGCGGAAGGTCCCCGAATCTTAGTTGAATGTTCTATTTAAAAATGTCATGGCGTTCGTTGTTCAGTTTGGACGCAACTTGAATCAGTAACGCAATTTGCGATCCATTTTTAAAATATTTTAAAATTAATCACGCAACCACTCGAAACAACGCGATCGTCCTATTTTTAATTAAATATATTACTCGTGATGCAATTATTTCGTCGTTAAAAGATAACGCTTTTGATTGATTATTTATTGTAATTTATTAATACATTTGAATTTCTTTAATCGCGAATATTTGCAATTAATTGTTTTATTTTTGAAATGAACTTAAAACCCAAAACAGATTGATTAGACGTCAACTATAATTGTCGGTGTGAAGCAAAATTTTAAGTACAAGTTGAATGAAAATAAATAAAAACGTATTTAATATAATACCCCAAGAAAATGTCTATTTAACATAATGATTAAATCATGACCTTTTTTCTGTTACCCTCTTTTTCTCCTAACAGTAACTCTAGAACTTTTGTAAGCTGAGAAATTTATCCGTTACACAACATTTGGAAAACGCAAGAATGTAAAGAATGTTACCAGCGTATAAAGATTATTGAAGTCGCAGTCTGCAAAATGCAATCGTTCTGCAATTGATAAATTGATAAACGCCATTTACCAAGTTCAGACTCAATCAGGATTCGCTCAGTCTTAATATTACATTAACATTAATTAACTCTCATATTTAATTATCTCAATAATCATTGATAAGAGACAATACAATAATAAAACAACGCAAACTGGAACTTGTTATTTAAACAATAATTTTTTAGGTAAAACTTTCAAAAATGAAATTAGCGACTAAAATGTGGAATCTCGCCAGCCTAAACATCAACTTCAACGGCGTTATAAAAGAACCGCTTCCAACCAAACCTGATTCAAAATTCCAACCTAATGTACGTCGTCGGGTATGGGAGTTTCCCTTCGACACACATTTGATCTTCTGGACCGGTTCAAAGTCGACACCGTGGAATAATACATAACTGCTTGACTGTAAAATGACCAAATGTATCGTATCAAGCGCCATCTTGATCCTCAAAGTGACAGTAAAAGTGAGAAAGTTGACAAAGTATTTTGTTAACCAGGTCAGGGCCGCATTTCCTTTTCTTTTTTCGTTTGAATTTAGTCAGTCTTTCTCGCATCTCCAAAATTACTTTCTTTAATTTTGACAAAAGCCTTAAACTCATAGTTCAGACAAAAGTGCAAATGCGAACAAAAAAAAAAGCAAAAATTAAAACACTCCTTGTAAAATAACACCACGCGATCACACGAAGCATTTAAATTATAGATATCTGCATATTTTTCAGAGCCAAAGGTCACGCCTGAAGGTAAAAAAGTTCTTCAAAATAGCTTTGAAGATATTTTGGAGCATCGATTCCAGCCCAAGTTCTAAGCGCTTACGAATAATTTGCGACAGCGTGATTGGGACTGATAGTTACACACATGTATATATATATGTAAACAAAAGCAACCGCGATTACGATTTTGCACCTCCTCCGTCTAACGATAAACCTGACGCTTTGTATTTTGGCAATGCGGATCAATGATGTGACAAGATGACGCAGTTGTTTGAGTCAATCCGGACTTTCTTCTGAGACGTTGCAAGTTTGGCTATTAAGTTGTTGTAACATCACGATTGCCTTTGGATAGCCGAGTAACAGTAGAAATGAGACTGAAAGTTAGGATTACGAGGTAATGATGTCAGGGACACGCATCGCGCTGCATTGTGCTGAATGAAGCATCGTCTAGCCGCGCATTTCCCTATACAAATCGCCGCGCAAAATCACTGCAGTTGCATAAGTCGACGTTCCTATTGAAAGTTTCTCGCTCCGTGCAAATAACTTACGCAATCTCGATTGCTCGAGCACTTTAGCCGCAGCTTTCGCGTCGGTCGAGATGAAATTCAGTTTCGACCTAACCGGGAGCGAGCGTTTCTTGGCCGCTTTGCCGAGTCAATGTTTACACCCATTTCTGACACTGACAACTTTATTTATTTGTCAACCGCAAACGCAGGCGGTGAAGTTAATCAATTGTTGACAAGCTTGCATGGGAAATGATTCTGTAATTAGACTGCGAACCGACGCTGAAACAGCGACTGATACAATTGTATGTTTAAAACGTAGCTTATTCAAATTTGTATGTCAAACAGTCCGACCAGCTAATTGTGACGTCGTGCAATCATTTTAAGGAAAATCAAAATCATTTGAGATTGCAAACTTTCGGCATATTAAAACACACTTTGGATGAATCGTTACACGGAACATGATACGCAGAGAACGATTAACATAAACAAACCGACGGAATTCTGCAGCTTGCAAGTAAAGCATTTTGTGCAAAAAATGTGGACAAAAGTTAATAATGTGTTTAGTTAAGATTGAATAATTTAATTGTCGTTTAAAAATAATTAACGTTCAAATTTATTACAAGTCAACTGGAAGTCTCAGTTACTATTATTTATGTTATAATTTGTATTATTTTTCCACCTAAACTACTTTGTGACTGCAATTAATTATTTTGTAAGCTCGAAAAACAAAGCTAATGCTCCGTTGCCTTTTGCACAGTCTCGAAGCAAAGTGAAAACGCTGTCACCCGAGCAGTCAAGGTGTCTTCAATTTGCAGATTTTGATCGGACCGCGCGATCAGTCATTACCTAACCGGCTTGCACGTACGCTTGCCAAAAATCCGTCAAACCGGACGGGCCATTTTTTAAGTTGCGTCTTGAATCGCGCGTACTGGTGTCGCGAGTGATTCCGAAATAATCGCAGTCTTGTTGTTAAGGCTCGTTTGAATAAAAGATTGATGCAACTCGTCGTTCGGTTAATTCAGTTGCTGCGAAGTTAGGAGCGCGCGACTCGACGTTTGTCCCCGAATTTGCTGTTTCGAGGGTTTCTCTGACGAATTTCGACTGACGTTCGGAGAGCTGTGCTCGTTGCAAGTCACGTTCGCGTTTTTTTGCTTCCTTTCGGCCGCGCTCCGTGCTCGTCTTGGAAAATGCGTTCTTTGAAAAGAAACCGCGCGGCTATTTATACAACGCACGGATTCTAAAATTTCTGATGGCCTGAATCAAAGACCTCGACTGATCGCGACCTTCGCTTTTTAAAAGAGCGCAAGGCGTTTTGAGTCGCGTTTTTGTAACGCCGAGCTTGCCGGAATTATTCGGCAAAAGTTGGGCAACGCGATTGGAAGCGGTGTCGTCGGGAATTCAAATCTGTTCATTACTCGCTAAATATTAACGCAATTAATTCAAGGTCGTTTTTGCGCTCGCCGAATTTGACGCTTCGCGTGCGCCGAGAGGCTGCACTTGTTTCGAATAATTAGTCTTTCGCCTGGCATTACTCGGGATACGTATTTCAAATGCAAACACAAAAGATATACAACATTTTAATCCCATTCGTTTTCCTCTCCACGGTGCTTTCTAATCAATAATTCGACCAAATTCAACCAAAAACTTGCGCCTCGACGTTTATTTTCAATTTTCTACTTTGTCCTACTTTGGTCAACAATCATTGTCCGAAGAAACGTTTATTTCATTGGAAATACCAGATCCAAATACAAAACAGACGAAAAAAAATAAATAAATAAATAAAATACACAAAAATACAACCGACCGAAACAAAAACAAACTAATGTTTATTAACTTTGAACTTGAAACGTAACGTGAATCGTCCAATGTCACGTATTGTCGAATCAAATCGCAATCGACCAAGAACACAATACATTTAACCGTGAGGTATTGTTCTCCCGCGAGCTCCGCGGGTCTACCAATTTTGGAATCGAAACGCTCCCACGTTCGTTACCACGCGTAAATTCGGCATCGGACCTTGCGAGTGTCGCGCGTTAATGAAACCCCCATTGTCTCGGCCCCAACGCGATCCGTTCGAGACGTTTCTGCGCGCGGTCGAGTGAACGCCGAAACTTTGGCGTTCGCGCTGCTTCAGTTACGCGCCGACTCTGACAATTACAATAAAGACCGATTAGCTGACTTTTCAGCGTGACTGTAACGGCGAAAGCTTGCCAAAACTCGTTGCAATTATCCGGTCGGCGTCGGACATTTTCCCGTCGACTTTCACCGCGACATTTTGATTCGCGAGCGTTTCGGCGCAGACATTACCATCACGTGGTCTGGCGCGCAATGTTTATACGCGCTTGACAGATACCGCCGACGACAATGGCCCGTCGAAGCTGTTATAAATATGTTCCAAGCATCTTTACCGCTCGGCTTCGCGCCTTTCTTCGACGAATCGTCGAATTTTTCGAAATATAATGTTCGCAAGCGCAACGGTCGCTTTATTTATAATTCGTCGTTTATGCACGCGTGCGATTTATGATACGCGCATTAACCTTGCGCACGGTGCATTGGAATGGTCGAAACGCGTTGAGTCAAGTAATTACACAACGGCGAGACGCGGGTTAATGAGAAGTCGAAAAAGTTGAATGAAAACTAATTATAATGGATACGTTTTTTCGACATCGCCCGGTTAAACAATTCGTTACGCCCTTGTTTGTTAAAATAATAAATCATGCAAACGACCTCGTCGCGTATTTAAGGTCGAGGCGAGATGCTGAATACTAATTCGTAATCGTTAGACGTCTGAATTGACTTTTGAATAAAATTTATTACTTTTCCTACTTCTAAGGCAACGCTTGTCGCCGATCACTAATGTTACAAAATGATTTAAAAAAAAAATAAAATAAAAAAACGAGGCGCGTCACAAATAATATAAGCGAGAAAAGAGAACGTGGAAAGCATTCGGACTTAAATAAAGCATGCGGACCAAGTGCATCGGCGGGTGAAATTGATCGCATTAATAAGAAACGCGTCGGGTCTAAAAATGTTACATAAAGGGAAATGCTTTAACGAGGCGAGTAGACAAGTTGGTGTCAGAAGCGGGACAAATTGAGTTCGCGTGACCCACTTTTTGTATCGTACAATGCCGGATCCCTACGGCTCCCTTTAGTCGATATAAATACGAGTAAACAAGCGCCGCGGGTGTTCCAATTTCGGCGCGCCGAGATAAGGACGCCGGGGTTGTGGCCGCGGACCGCGCTCACGCTTGCTTTTTTCTTCCTTCCGGTAGAAAGTTGCGCGCGCAGATGCTGCCCGCGGTTGACGATTTCGCGCGGCAAAACGGCCGATCTCAATTGGCAGCGCACAAAACGTCGCGATAAGAGCGCGAAGGGGAAAGAGAAAGAAGTTTATTTTAAGCGACGTTAAACCGCGTCCCACACATCTCCACACCATTAGTCGCGTTTCGGCGCGATTTTATGGACAACGTAATTTTTTACTTTATTCAAATTCCTTCGCTGAACAACGCTGCAAGCGTTTATTTTAGTTTTCGCGTTTTTAAATATCTTCGCAGTAATAAACGTCCGCGGCGAACGTAGACATAACGTTTGCGAACACGTATTCCGCTTAATTAATAACGCCGCTTCGGATTCCCGTATTGTGTTACGATGTATATTAATATTTACGCATCTAGTGCTGTCTTTGACGCCATTTTGATAACCTTAGTCAATATTTGTAAACATTGCATTGAATAATCATTGTTGTTGTCGGCTCTTGTGTTTACGTTGTTATGATTTTTTTTTTTCGTTTTGAAAACATTTTGCAAATAATAACAATTTGTATTAAAACTTCAATCATTATTAAGCCGTGCAATATTTTTTCTTCCATTCCTGATAAATGTCCGTCTCGCGAAACAACTTAAAAAACGCCATATTGTTTATTATCTTCATATCCGAAGCCTATAAATAAACATGCAAATATACCGTTTCGCAATAATGCGCTCGACCATGCAATTCGCAGAAATGCGATTCAATTACCAGGGATTTGTTTGAATTAAACGCTGAATTAATTCGCCCAGTCCGACGGTTGAGATATTTGTTGAATTTCAGTTTAGAAAACTAAGTAGCAGTTTTGCAAATCGAAAAAAAATAAATTTTACAATCTAATACATTTGTTTCTTTGGATTGACTATAATAAATTAGCAGTAATAAATTTGCAAAATTCGGGTCCTAATTATTTTTAGTTAAGACTGATTTAAATGCTAAGTATACACTGAAATGTATAGGAATTGTTGATACAAATATATATGAAAGTCTTTATTTAGTATATCAATTGGTATACATATACACGAATAATATTAATGCATGTATATATTCAATACGTAATTTACATAAAATTATATAATTTAATATTTATTATATTCATCACTAGTTATAATCACATATAAATATATATATATTATATATATGTATTTAATATGGAGTTGTTGATGTGTCACACATATTTAGTAATGTGTTTGATTATTCCAAGTTTAATCATGATATTAATTATATTAATTTTATTTGGCGTTAATGTAAAATGAATAAATTAGTTTTGTAAGAAGGTAAATATTTCCTCAATATCCTAAAAATAAAGTTAATATATACAAACTTTACAAAAAACAGATATTAATTGTAAGTATTATACAAAAGCATTAAAAAGATTTATTGAAATAACTCCAGACACCATTATTGTTTTAATAACTTCAATTATACAATCATTGCAATTATAAATAGTAACCGCCAATCCATATTTATTAATAAAATATACCAATAATGCATTAACCGAACTTCACAATGAAAAAGTTATTTATAAGATAACATTTCACGTAATCCATTAATGGCGATGGGTTACATTGTTTCAACTTTTTAAAAGCAAATATATAGAAAATTCTGTATTTTTATATTAACTTTAATGCTAATAATTTATTAAGTTATTTTCATCTTTTCAAAATATACTTATTTAATTGTAAAAGAATATCGACGAACAATTACATTTTTATAATATTGTAAAGAACTTGATAAAACAAAATTTTATATTAATTGCTTGATTTATTTCTTATAAGAAATGTTCTGATAAGATATTTCAAGAAATATTTAGTTTAGTAAAATAACTACAATAAAAATGATTGTATTACTATCAATAATTAACGAACAATATTATTATATAAAGTACATTGTATTTCAATTTCAAACTTGTTAATTGTTCAGCACGTTTATTAGCATAAAATGCATTTGTTAACCAAAAAAAAAAAAAATGTAACCTCAACTTTGTCAGCTGACGATTTGCTCATGGTAATTAAATGGAATCATGACTTAAATTAATGCTTATTTTTTCAATTTATTTACTGAGTGCGTTGTGTGATTTAGAATAATTTGAATTAATCTAAATATGAATATTTAATAATGCAATAATTTTGATTAACAATAGAAAACAATATCAATATAATCATGTCGAATACATCACTAACAGTATAAAAAATTATATTTATTACTACACTTCAGTAATTTACACGTGGAAAAAATATGCAAAAATACAACAAACATTTAATAACATAAATAAATATAACAAGTTTAAATACATAAATTGATAGGTTTATATTTTGAAGTTTTAAACGGAAATTGTCATGATTATATAAAAATAATAGCAAATAAGAAAGCATTAAACATATATCGTAAACTTGTATGTAACAGTCGAATTAGAATCTCTGTATCGCTATCATTTTTTCTTTCATTAAAGTGCAACGTTTCTTAATGACAATGAATGGTGACAACTTACTTTACGAAAGATAAAATACATGCTTGGAGGTTAGGTTGCATTTTCTTACACTGTTGCCATGCTTGACAATATTTTTCACGATCGGCGCACTGAATTATTTTGTTAGGCTGGTACAGTCATGTTTGAAAATCTGTGTTGTCAGTGTCATATTCTCATGTAAAATATTATTATCTATACATAGACATTTGAGTGAGTCTACCTTCATTATTACGAAGTAAAGCTTTTGTCAGGATTGTAACAAATTAACCATTGCAAACATTTTTATTTTTCGTGAACTTTTTGTCACAAGTTTGGCAGTGCGTAGTTTACTTGAGAAACCATTAACGCAGGACACACTGGCGTAGTGACGACAGTTGAACATAATATATTTCATTTATGAACCGAAATCAATCGAATTTGTTAACACAAATTATAACACAAAAATAATCCTCATTTAATTACGGCCCAACATTCGAGTTATCATTGTTATTATTCAAGAATATCGTTACTACAGCATCGTATACTTTTACAAGTAAGTAAAAACCGTGGACATTTCCAGATATCATACGTTATATCTAAATATAAACAAAATGTCTATTCGGAATTTCTTTTCGTAGTAAAACGTTTGTTTATATTGTTTTAATTTACAATTCTCTAAGTTAAATTTTAACCAGTGGATTCTAACGAAACTCGCATATCAAGTGATTAACGCCATTGTAGTGATAATGTTTATTTTTTTTTATTTTTTTTTTTTTTTTTTTTTTTTCAATTGATATTTATTTTTTTTTTATTTAAAATAAAATTATTATTTAATATTTTTTTTTTTTTTTTATTATTGGGATTCTCGCCTGATATAACATTTTTTTTGGGGAATATAAAATTAATAACCTTCCTCTTCTTCCCCTCCCCCTCCCACAGGACTCTACACGCTCGCCGTTATCGTTCTTCCTCTTCAAAAAAAAACACACATATGTTTTCATCTCTTTCAT
>JABFQC010005289.1:0-11767 GCA_022817085.1 Psilanteris sp. ZL-2020 | reverse complement strand
ATGCAAAATAACTTAAATATAATCCATACAGAATGACTCAGACATAGAAATAAATAGTATTTCTAAATTAATGGTTTAATAAGAGGAATATAATCTCTTGTACCACAATTTAACAACAACAACATAACTTAAATATAATTTATAAACACTTCATACAATTTTTTGAATATAGGAGATTATTTTTATAACAAAATTGAATAAAATTGCTTGAATTATTACTATGAAATATATTTATATTATTTATACATTTAATTAATGTATTTCAGAAATTTATTCCAATTTTTTTATATATATATATATAAACATAATTATTTTATTTTTATAAATAGTACGTTTTTCGATAAATAGATAAATTATTATATTTTAATTTACCTCAATATTTATTAAATAAAATAAAAATATATAGATGAGTATTACTATTTTTTATAGTATTATACTATTTTTTAATTTTTTGTATGTTTTAATTAACTTAGGTTGGATGTTGAATTGTGCGATAAGTGTTGTTAGGTTAGGTTAGGTTAGGTATTGGAGCATCTGGGTGAATCAAATAAAAGGCCTTGTTATTTTGGCGGTAAAAAAGCTATACGCTATTGATACTACTTCTAACGTTCTTTCGTTCGACGATTCAACCGTTCGATTTTTAAAATCTTCATCAATATATACATATAATTTAACACTACAAAATTAAGGATTATATATAAAATTAACAAATAAAAAGATTGTGAATTGTGATTATAATAAATTTAATGTGTTGCTTTATTTACAATTTGTTAAAATAACGTGAGCTATGGGAATTTTAGGACTTTCTAAATTAATTGCAGATATTGCACCATCTGCAATAAAAGAAAATGAATTAAAAAATTATTTTGGTGTGTTTGATATATAATTTCTATTATTTTTATAATAAAACATAGTTTGATTTATATTATTATTGTTATTATTAAACATTTCAGTATTGAAGTTTTTAACCATTTAGTAATTATGTAAACAAATAATTTTATACTTTGTTATAATTAAATAAAACTTATAAAATATAAGTATTATGAATATTATAAATTTTAATTTATATAATATTATATATTTAATTATTAAAATCATTTTCTTTAGGGAGAAAAATTGCCATTGATGCTTCTATGTGCTTATATCAGTTTCTTATAGCAGTTAGAGCAGAAGGAGCACAATTAACATCTGTGGATGGCGAAACCACAAGGTGTTGTATATTATTAAATTAAATACATTTATTTATCTAGATAAGAGGGTTAAATCCCTATATAAATACAAAACTTTACAATAATAATATTTGTGGTTGGCTTATTTGTTACTTTTGATGGAAATGAAAATGAATTAAGAATTACCCATGCTCATTTATCATACTGACATAGTAGTCATTATTTAATGTTAATTAAATAATATAAATTATTTCTAATTATTAAGTTATTGAATTGAATATAATTTTAACATAAATTAAAAAGTAAAAATAAAAAGTTTTCCAGCCTTTTTAGGCTGAAATGTTAAATTCATTTATCTAATTAAATTATAATGTTAAGAATTAATGTAAAAAATATATTAAAATTTAACAATTATACAATTTTTAGCCATTTGATGGGAACATTTTATCGAACTATTAGATTAGTTGAACAAGGTATAAAACCAGTTTATGTATTCGATGGTAAACCACCTGATTTAAAAGGTGGAGAATTAGCAAAACGCGCTGAAAAACGAGACGAGGCACAGAAAGCATTACAAGCTGCTGAGGAAGCTGGTACTTTTTTTACATAATTTGATTATATTATTATGTCATACAATAATTCCTTCTATATTGTTAGGTTTAAAAAATGAATTATCTTTGTTTTTATTAAAATTAATAAGTGCGTCCTATACAAATAAAAATAGATGAGAATTAATTAAATTTATTCAATTTATTTGTATAAATTTATCTTTATTTATTATATATTACTTATAACAATGCTTCGTTATCTAACATTTCATTGAAATCAAATTAATATTGTTTTATATTATAAATTTGCAGGTAATGTTGAAGATATTGATAAATATAACAGAAGATTAGTTAAAGTTCAAAAGAATCATGTTGAAGAAGCTAAACAATTACTTGGTTTGATGGGAATACCTTATATTGATGTAATTTATTGAATGAAATTATATTTATCTATTATAAATGTAATAAAATAAATTTTTTTCATAACTATTGTAAAATGTTTCAGGCTCCATGTGAAGCAGAAGCACAGTGTGCTGCTTTAGTCAAGGCTGGCAAAGTATTTGCAACTGCAACTGAAGATATGGATGCACTTACTTTTGGAAGCAATGTTTTATTACGACGTTTGACATTTAGTGAAGCTCGCAAAATGCCAATTCAAGAAATTCATTATGATAAAGTACTTGAAGGATTAGAGCTAAACAAGGATGAGGTTAATTAATCAATATTCGTTTAATTTATAAGAATTAAATGTTTTTATATAGGTATATGTATCATAACGTATTGAAACATTTTTAGTTCATTGATTTATGTATCATGCTGGGATGCGATTACACAGATTCCATTAAAGGTGTTGGTCCTAAACGTGCCATTGAACTCATTAAAACTCATCGATCGTTAGATACTATTGTTGAAAAAATTGATACTAAAAAATATCCAATTCCTGAAGATTGGAACTACAAACAAGCTAGACTTTTATTCCAAAGTCCTGAAGTTAAGAATGCAGAGGAAATTGAGGTAATAAACACAATGAGAATAATATAGGTATGTATTATTATTATTAAGTTAAATTCACGAAATAAAAACAATTTTCAGTTAAAATGGAATGATCCAGATGAAGAAGGATTAGTTAAATTTTTATGTGGAGATAAGCAATTTTCAGAGGAAAGAATTCGTGCTGGAGCTAAAAAACTAATGAAAGCTCGCAATACATCGACACAAGGTCGATTAGATTCATTTTTCACAGTCATTTCAAAAACACCTGCAAAACGCAAAGTAAATAGTTTATTTTATTACCTATTATAATAATTATTATTACTAATAACTTAATTAAATTACGAATATTTATATTTGGAAAGTATATTTCATTGATACTTAATTATATTGGCTTTTTAATAAAAGTTACTGATGATGATAAGGATAAATTAATATTTTATTATTTCCAATTCATATATTTTTATTTTTAATGTTTAGGCTGATGAAAAGAAGCCAGCAGCAAAGAAAGGCAAAACTGGTGGTAACAGCAAATTCAAGGGAAAACCTAAATAAGAATCATCATTTCAAAATCTTTGGATATATATAAGTAATTTAACTTAAAATGTATTATGAAGTAATTTCATTAAAAATGAAGTAATTAAATAAATTTTTCATTTAGTAAACTGTGTAATATTTTATTTCACAAAATATATTGTATACATTTCTCATAAAAACTTAACAATTCAATGTAATACTCTGTATTTACATATATTAGGAAACAAATTGTCATGTTTATTTACAATCCAATAAAAATTATTATCAGAGATAAAAAGTAGAAAATAATGAATTAACAATTGTTGAAATAATATTGATTTTTCAATTTTACATACAAATTCATGGATATAAGATGTCTTGCCGATTTAATATTAATTTTATTTATAGTTGTATCAGTCTTGTATATCACTACTTAATTAAAAGTTTTTATTTGATTTTTAGCCAAACGTGGACAATTATTATAAAAATGATTAAATATTATTTTTAATTTTGTATTCAGTAATTTCATTTAAATTTAATGACAGTGCTACCAAGAGCATCTGGGTCAGATATATGTTGCAGGGCTTGATCAATACAATGTGGCGCATATACTCGATCAACAACAATTTGCAGTTGATCGGAATCAACAAGTTCTTGAAGGCTTTTTAAATAAGACGGTTTGAGCTTAATACCTTCTCTATAGTGCTGAGTAGTGATTCCTAAAATTGACTAAAAGTACAAAACAAATTATAATATCTGTCAAATTATGATATTTCACTAAAAACATTTAAATATTTCAAAATACATACTTTGCAAGAAAATTTTAAAATTGGAAAGTTATATATTTAAAATATATAAAATGAGATATTTTAAAACGACTTTTTATGGATCTATATATAACATAAGAAATAGTAAGTTTTCCATTTTTAATTGTTTTCGTGTAATACATATTTTTAAAAATATTTAATTATCTTATATTAAATTAAATTCTATTTATAAATATTCTTATTTTACTTGAAATATCAGCTTTACTCGTATACAGCTTGCAAAAATGCTTCCAAAAACAATGCCTAAAGAGTCTGATGTTAAATTTTCTGGAACAATTGACAAAAATGACCCATATGGCATTAAATAATTCTTCAATATTTGATGTTGAATAGGTTCTCCACCAGTATAAAATATAATATCGTATCTAGAAAGGTAAAATACAGTTTTCGTTTTGTATTGTTAATTATTGCAATAGATAAAATAATACAAACAAGCATTAAAATTCAATTTAAATTTATTTAATATTGTTCAATTAAATTCATTAAAATATTAATTTTATATTTCAACAAATTATGTACCTATATTTATTTTAACAATATTTAATATGATTTAAATGCAATGAGTTGTGTTTCAAGTATTGGTATAAATAATTTATTGTTTCAAAATATTCTTAAGAAATTTATCTTTGCAGGAATTCTTAATTATTTAAGAAATAAATTTCCACCTTTCAAATAATTCTAATTCCTTTTCAATATTTGATTCACCCATAGTAATTACATGGTCCGCACCCAGTGCTTGTAATAGAGAAACAGCATTAGGTCTGCAAGTTGTGACAACATGACCACCCCAAAGTTTTATTAATTGTATTAATATACACCCAACTGGAGTATTTCCACCATAAATTAAAACTCTGAAACATAATTTTAACATTCATACTATTGAAGAGTAAATGTTATTTATAAATAATAAAGTAATAATAGTTTTTATGTATTACCAAAGTAATATTTCAATTATTGTATTAAAATAATAACAAATTTATGAAATTATGTCATTATTTAAATAATTAATTTGAAGTTTGATATTTAAAGTTTTAAAAATAATATGAATATTAATAATAGTAAAAATTTTAAATAATATTTTCAATTTAAAAGAATAAGTTTCTACCTTCTCCCTCTAGCATTTCCTTCTTTTATTATATTGTTATTAATAAGAGCATCCCATGCTAAACAACCACTGTAAGGTAAACTAGCAGCGGCTTCAAAGTTAACCAATTTTGGTTTTTTAGCAACAACATTTTCTGGCACTACTATAAAATTGGCCATTGTACCAGGGGCCCATGAAGGAACCGCTAAGAAGACTTCATCACCAATATCAAACTTGATAACACTACGACCAATATCAACAACAAAACCAGAACAATCCCTGCCAAGTTGAATCGGTAGATCACTCTGAAGATAAATAATTAACATTTAAAAACAGTATAATTTATATCTAATAATAAAATAAAAATAAAAATTACTCCTGAATTTAGAAGTCGTCGATAAGTTTTTGAATATCCAGAACATATTTTTAAATCAATATCTTGTAAAGAAGCAGCAACTACTTGAATAAGTAACTCATTAGAATGTTTAATTGCTGGCATCTCTGCTTCATCTATCATCGAAACACCCTAAATAAAATAAAACATTTATTTAATACTGTATGTAAATTAAAAATATATTTTTAAAAATTAGGGATACAAAAACATTATTGCACTATAGAAATCAATACATATTTTTCAATATTGAATTTTATTATTATTATAAGTATTAAAATTGTATTATCTAAATTGATTAATTGGTAATATAACAATATAATGGTTACAATGGTTTTATTAAAATTCGTGTTGTTATTGTTAAAACATATTTATTGTTACTTAAATCATATTGTTACTGAATAATATTCTACATTATAATTACAATAATTTTATATCCTTTTTTTATTAATTACCTCCGCCCCTATATATCGATGACATATTATAGCTTTCATTTGATGTAAATGATGAGGGAGTGAATGCAGATTGTATCCCACGCTGTACCCAATAAAGGTACCAATAAATATTCCACTTACAAAAAAAGTCAATTATCTTCTGTTTACTAAATGACATTCAAAATAAAAATTTAGAAATTAAATAAATTCATTCAATATCAATATAGACAATATAAATGTTCTATAGCATTATAATATAGAAATAAAATTATATTCATCATATATCAAATTTTATCAGATTTGAATCAACCTATAGATTATGTTTTAAAAAATATTATCTAATAGTTATTATTAAAATTCAAAAACAGCAATATTATATTTTTGATGAAATATCTGATATATTAATTTTTATTGAAAGAATATAATAGATATATAAAATATATATATGTTAACAAATATATTATATACATTAAACATTACTTTTTTTTCTTACTATCCTAGCTTTTGTGTTATTCTATCTTCTTTTATTATTTTTTATCAAAACACACAATGTCACTATATTTATAATTGTTTTCTTATAAAATATCTTTCCTTTTGTGAAGGGTTTTCATGCCCGTTAAAATGATAAATAATATATATGCGTTGTTTTAGAAAATATATTTTCTTCAATTTTTGTTTAGAAAATTGTCATATAAAAGAGTATAAAATATAAATCTTTAGAAAACAAATATTTTTAGAAAAATTAAATTGTGTAGTAATATTTAAAAATCTACCCACCATTTTCTGTTAATAATTTGATATGATGGTGTAACTGTTGTGTATTAAATCTAACTGTTAGATGTGATTTCAATTGTGCTATACATTGCTGCAATACTGAAAATGTTTTTAAACCAAATTCTTTTGCATTGTCAATATATTCTTCATGGCATATACTATGGAGAAAATGATGGGCCTGTGACATCCATTCATTTATCATTTGTTGACTATCATTTACCATAGTTGATGTTTGCATCTATTTTAAAAAGTTGGAATGTACATTTTATTTTATATTTTCAATTTTTTATTTGACTATAATAATATGCAAGTACCTTGATAGCCAGCTTTTAGTAAACATTAAGTAAACCATACGAATACAGTTTGTCAAAACATTTATTTTTATGTACCAGGGAATCTGTTGTTATCATAGTTTTATCATAAATTTGTTAATATAAGTCTCATACAAAACATTATATTATACATATTAATGTTTTATTTCATTATATTAACACTCAACTTTTAAATTTAAATTTTATATATAAATTTATTTTAAATTTATTATATATTTGAGTCACAATTCAACACATTGATATAAAAATTAAATAAACGGCAAAGTCTCTAGCGCATAAACTTTACATAAATAAATGGATTACATGCTGTCTGGCTATTAGGGTAATATAAAACAATTAATATGAAATATTATTGACTTATAACTCTGTGACTTAATATATCATGTTATATATTATTAATAAATAGATAAATTACATTAAAAAGCTCTGTTATATAATTTTTAATCAAACAAAAATGATAAATAATGCTCATTTTTTTTCCTTGAATGTTATTTTCAATACATCAACTTATGTTAAAAAAAATAAATATAAATATAAATTGCATTGATTATAATAAAGTGGATTAGATATAAATTTACAAACAACATATTAATTACTTAAATTAGCTCAAATAAAATAATATAAAAATGTTTGTCATTGAGATGCATTTCATTAATAAATAAATACATTTTGATTATTGATACCTGCAATATTTCTAATTGAGTAGTTAGACGAAACCAAATTTCATCCATATCTGCTTTTCTGTATGTGATCAAAAGCTAATTCAACGATTATAAGGGCATGGCTAATGTGAAAATACTATTCATTGGCAAAAACTAAAGTTTATATTCGCCAACATGTTAAGCAGCACACTGGTGTTAAAAATAACCAGTTATCGCATTGCGACCAACTCAAAATAGATGTCAAGAGAACAAATAATAAACTGTCATAAAAGCATTTTGTATTTTATAAAATATTCTGCAGTGTCTAAGACATGAAACGATTTTACACAAAATATCATTTAGCGTTGTCGATGCCTAACATCAGCGCACGTTAGGTTAGTTTACATAATGAGTTGTATAAATCTGAGAAAACTTTTTTACACTATCTACGTCAGTTCCATCAGTGATGCCAGGATCTGCGTGCATGTGACAGTTTTATTATCAGAGGCAAAATCTAATAATGTAACTATAAGCATTATATTTGTATGTGTAAGTATATGCTAGTTTACTAATAGTAGGTAACTGTTTTACCTATTGCAGCTTGCAGCATTTGCAGCTATTGCACAAAGATAACAATTAAATTATTAAATTATATTTATATATAATAATAATTAATATTGTCTGAAATAAGATTATAGTGATATTCTTCATATTTAAAATAATATTTAAATTATTTATTATAGAACATCAATAAGTTACTTATTAAATATAAAATTGTAAAACCATAAATTTAAATTTTGAAATTGTGTTTATAAATATTTTCAAAAGTTAGTCAGTGTTAAATTTTATTTTGCTTTGAATAGATGTAGTGTCAATACCAATTAAAATATATTATCATATATATTTTAAAGTATATCCATATATATATAGTAAAAGAGAAACATATAAAATAACTATACCTGTATAGTTACGCATTAATACATTTTATTATTAACATGAATTTCTGCATCTTTTAAAATTTATTGTTTTTATTTAGAAAATTGGTATGAAAATTTACTTTTATTATTATACCGATGTATACTACTATATATATAATATGATTACGTAAATATACATATAAGAAATATATAATAAAATATACTTTTAGACACAGCTATATTACTACACAAATTTGTATAACGAAACTTTTGAAAGCAACATAATAATGTGACAGGAATAATAGAAAGGTATGTATTTTTTTTTTAACATTTTAAATATATTTTAACTTGCCTGCTGGAAATATGAAGTCATGATTTGATCAACATTTGATCAATTTTTGGGTTTTCGAATGCTCCAAATGATCAAATTTACATAACACTGTTTACAGATCAAGATTTTGAATTAATGTATATTATATATATATATACTTCATTGCATTTATATATATCAATATAGTCCAATTTTGTTTATTTTTCTTTTTGCGTAAGTGCTACAAATATATACATTTTATTCATTATATTTATACATAATACATTGAATTTTGAAATAATATGTTTATTAATACGACAAATATAGATTAACAATTTAATTATTTTTTAATATAATAAGTATGTACATAATGGATTCATTTTTATGCTTCGTCGTTATATAATGAGCAAAAATTTTGTATACTACGATTTCAAAACGTATATACTTGATGTGTGTTACCGTAGTTAATAATTAAATATTTTTATTTGATTGTTAAATAATATAATTTTGTAAATAATAAAAAAAGTAACATATAAGAGTTTATAATACGCATCGCACAGCTTCATTTGGCGCCGTCTCGCAGCGCCGATACTTCGGTAACATTCGGAACAAGACGACGTTGACCGAGAATCGTCGACGATTCACGAGAGAATCGCGAGAAATTATGTGCCTGTCGTTGGCAGTTAATGATATCAGATTATTTGTTATGTCCAACTAGAAATTGGACATATTTTTATTAATTAAATTTTCAAATTCGCTGAATTTGAATTACGATATAAGCACGGGGAGGACACCAGAGACTCGCCAAATTGACTTCCAAACACGAATTCGCGCTTCGTTGCATTGTGTCGGTGGTATTGACAAGCGCGCCTCGAGTGTCGATCGGTCAGCTGTACGTTATCAAAGTGATTGTTGACATTTCGGGACATTGCCATTGGCAGGATGGACACGAGGGGCCCTCCTGAGGGGGCCCCTGGCGACCCTCTGGACATTACAATTGCTGACAAATCTCATGACAAAGTCAACAACCGATTTCTGTTTTTGACAGTAAGTCATGATTTCTTTTCTTTTGCTTACTAATTAATAAATTCAATTTTTCTTCTTCAATATTCACATATATATATACCCATTAATATATTATTCTATGTATTATGTTACTTATTTTTTCTAACTAAGTTAGAAGATATTTATTGACATAATAACTATAGTTAATCATAAGAGGAACTCTAGAAATGGAGAGAAACAGAAAATATAATAGAGTGAATTAATGTCATTAATTTTAAGATGAAACATTAATTAATGTATTAATAATTAGATATAAAAATATTTAATCAAAGTAAGGTGAAACTAAACCGTTTCTCAGTAATAAAGTACTAACAAATATATCACATAAAATATATTGTTTGTGAAATATTAAATGCCATTTTGATGATTTTATTTCTCTTGTTATATATAATTATCTTACACATGAAATTATATTGCTTTATTTATATTGTAAAACTATTTCATAAATTGTATATATGAAAAATATATATTGTGAATATATGATTTTTTAATTTTTTTATTATATTTAAAAGATGTTATATATATAATGTATCATATAATATATAATATTATAAATACATATAAAAAATATATTATTTTTGGTTTTTGATTAACTCGATAAATAGAAACGAATAATAATTTTCTTAATAACTTAATGAAACTTTCTAATATATTATTGTGTATTGTTTATTGTATGTATTTTATTAAGGTATTCTAGGATAAAGGAAATGCATATTATGTAAATTGACCTAGTTAAACAAAATATGAAATAATGAGTATAGCAGAGTTTGTTGACATTTAATTATCAATGATTCAATTTACTATTTACCTTATTTATTATTATCATATTTATAGATAACCTATAATATAAGATGAAACATATACAATGCATTTGTCAACTTAACAATGTTTGACTTGTTATCGTTATAATCTATATAATTGTTATAAGAAAAAATTCTTTTTATTTTGTAAAAAAATTTACTTTTTTTAACAATATTCAGTTATATTCTATAAGATACTTGTTAGAATTTTTATAAAATATTTTATTATAATATATTTCAAAATTTTTAATGTCATCTTTATCAGAAATTGTATTTTATAAATGTATCTGAAATTTCTAAAATCTTGTATAATACATCAAATAAAATACAATTAAGAATTTAATTATATTTATTAGTTTATAAAAAATAGTATTTTATTTCTATTGTATGAAATATATAGTATTATACAAAAAACATATCTATAATAAAATATTACTAATAAATAATCTTTCCAGTATACAATAGTAAGTAATATTTTATTATGTTAATTAATTATAGTATCAAATTATATTATATATTAATTTTTTACATATTAGGATACTTACCAAAATACTTTTAAAGTATAATTTGTTAATTTAAAATATATTTTTAGTTTATAAGATTAAATAATTTTATTTCAATATATTTAACTGGAAATAACAAGTTTTGTAGTAATATAATGACAATATCCTTTCAGTGTTTTATAATTTTATTAACAAGAAATTACAATAATATTATATAATTATAATGTGCAATAATATAAAAATATTTAAAATTAAGTTTGAAGAGGAAGTATATAGAGATTGAAGCTAATAATTATTAGAATTGATGTATATTGTTAATTTTATTTTACTATTTTATTATATTGTATATTGTTTATTATTTACTATTATATAATTTTAAAATTTAAAATGTATTTCAACTATTATTGAAGAGAATAAAATAACCATTTCAGTCGATAATTGATATTTACAATTTTGTTATTAGTAT
>JABFQC010005288.1:0-11767 GCA_022817085.1 Psilanteris sp. ZL-2020 | reverse complement strand
AAACTAAATTTTGTCTAAATTTATTTAATCAAGGATTTATTCGATCATGTTGATATATTTCAATGGTTGTTCAAAACTTGGTACAAAATATCGGTTTCTTTCTTTCATGGATTGTTCTGATGCATGAAGAAAACGTATAAAATAAATCAAGTGACCTGTAAAATTGTGATAATCAAGAAACTTAGGTTCTTTCTTCAATATACTATTGAATTTTTCCAGTGCAGTTTATTTGTATCACTTTATTATATTCCATATAATATACCTTGTATTCAAATTAATATAAAAGTATTATATTAAATATTTCTATTCTTATATTATTGTTTTTATAAAATTCATTATATTAAAAAGTTAAAATATTTTTTTAATATTTTTATTTACTATAAGTGTCATAACTTAAGATAAGTGTAATCAGTTTGAGTAATTTAATTTCAATTAACATTTATCTTATTAATTTTATTTATATAAATTTATGTTTTAATAAGCATTTGTTTATTAAAGAAATGTGTAATATTTCTTTTATGAGTATTAATTCTATTCTATTTTTTTTATTGTATTTTTTATCGTCAGAGATTGGTAATTCGATAGTTATCTGTAATAACTGTTTGTTATATTGAGATTACCTTTTTATTTACTATGTTTTAATTTATGATTTTTTAGTGTATCGAAATTAATTTGAATTAATTATGTAAGTTGTTTGTTATTAACAGGCATTTTGGAATGTAAAATATATTATAAATTACGATATATTATTTTATTATATTTGTTGTTGATAATATAATTGAATTATTTTTTACACCGCAGTTAGTTCATTACTTCTGTATTTATTCATAAAAATAATGTTACTTTTCATTTTGTTTCTCAGAATAAAAAGCACTTTTTTATGCGAACGCCTTATGTACACCTGTGTTCTCGCCAGACACGTTACCAATTTTCTTTACTATATACTCTGTCGGTATACTATAAATTTAATAGCACATAATCTCCCTTTATTTGATACTATAATTTTTATTAGCGCCATTCAAAAAGTAATTGGTAAATACAAGATCTTGAAATCACAAAATTTCAAGAATGTTCGAGAAATACTTCTAATCACTACTAGATGTAGTCTTTGATATATATACTTTAGAAATTCTGATTATTATGATACGTATTTTAAGTTACTTACATACAATTAAATATTTCTTTATCGGGCATGTTTTATTACTAATAAATTAATATGTTTTTAAATATTATACATGCGAAACAAATCAGATTTGTAATAAATCGTAGTTGCTCAATGATTTATGAAATGATTGGGATAAAAAATGCAGAATCACTTTAAACACACAATTAATTTTAATTAAGTTCTTCTTTTACATAAATGATGGCATTTTAAAAAAGTAACCTGATTTTTAATATTATCACGATAAATACAATAATATATTACATATATACTTTTCAACTTGCATTGAAAATATCTGTATCTGTCAAGCAACAATTTGAAATATTTTTAGATTAGTGTAGGTTCATTACCATAGATATATTTCATAGGACTAAATATCTTGAGTATAATCTGATCGCAGAGGTAGACGATTTGACCGTGTAATAATGTATTTGATCGTAATTAATCTCATATAGATTATATCCTACATCAATGCGATGACCAATTACTAATGAAGTAACACCGTAGTTTCTATTACATAATATATTGAATTACAGCTTATACATAAATGATCATATTATAATTAGAAATTTGTATACATTTATGTTTTACATTTAGTAAATAATATAAAATTAGCAAGTGTTAAAATGTTATCTGTAACTATATAATAGCTAAAGTTATACTTAATCGTATCTTTATTCAGGATTATGTGAAATGATAATATTCATAATAATAATTTCCATGCAGTAAAACGTTTTTACGAAAATATATTATTTAAAATTTGTAATTCTCAAAATAATCGTATTTTAAATTATATAATCTTATATTTTTTCACTTAATTTTTTTCTCATAATATTATTGTAAGAAAGTGTAATATTATTTTTTTCAATATATAATTTTAATTAGCTTTAATTACGTACTTAAAATGTAATAAACATTATTTAAATGTTTTACGTTTTTATGGACTAATTAAAAGTATATATATTAATGTTATTATATGAAAATATGTAATTAAAACGAATTAAATTAAAAAAGATTACAACAGCTTATTATAATTATTAGCAAAACCTTTCGTATGCCATGTATAGAAATTTGTTAAGCCTTGTCTAAACTAAAAGTACTCAGAAATATTATTTTTGAGAATTATTGACAAGTTTAACATATCACAGAAAAACGTCAGATATATTGACATATCAGTTCATAAATGGAAATATACATTTCTGTAAAAAAAACCTGTTTGTCAAAGGAATATGACAAGTTTTCATATATAATACGTAATATAATTGAAGATATATATTTGTTAATAAATACGTTAAGTTTTATTATATATAACATATTTGCGCCAAAGTATCATATTTTAATGTTTCAAACTATAGTTACTATACATAAATATAAATTTTATGTTTTTTGTATCTGTAAGAAAAATATTTTTTGATGGACTAACAAACTATAAACTTTATAGATACTCTTTGATGCTAAGAAAATTATGTAATAATATGACTTACGATATATACTCATGATAAGGCAAGTGCAAAGAAATATTTGTTAATATTGTATTAAAATTAAAGAAAAATTAAATGCTTAGTAGTATACAGATATAGAAGACTGTTTTGCTGGTATTGGCAAATAATATAATAAAATCAATTAAAAATAAAGCAAAATCTTTATAAAAGTATTTTTATATATAAATATTTTCTACTTAATCTTAAACTTGATATCAAGTTACGCATATATTCCTAAAATTTGTCAAACAATATTTAAATGACTCTATAAAATATCAAAATTCACGTATAAATCTATAAATGTATAGATTTATCCATATATATATTTATATATTATATAATAAAAAATATTGCCGTTTAGTTTAATATATACTATTTATAAAATTATCCTAAGATGCAGAGAAAATTTCTATACGAGAAAATGTATTTTTTAGATATAAACTTTAATCTTTGTGTTTTTGTACTAAAATGTTGAAAACTTAGTATTATAAACAATTTTTCAATTCTACATATTATTTTAATATGAAAAATCAGTGATTAAATATATTCTGTCTCCTGTTAAGTATAAAATTATATATATAATTTGTTTGAAATCATATTATTCTAAAATTGTTCCTCAGATTCCCTATCAAGATTTAATTTCTGCGATTCGATTATTTTACCGGAATCCTATTAGAACTTTAATTGCATTTTTGATAGAGGATAATGAAAAACAGAAGTGAAAGTATATATCTTGAATTGAAAAATTTACTAAAACTTTCATATTTAATAATAATATTATGACAAGAACTAACTTTCAACGAGAAGTGAGTGCAATGGGTATACAAAGTCAAAATAAAGCTTTCCAGGACTCATTTCAGAGAATAATATGAAATGTATATCGAATTGTATATATAATATTGAATATTTGAACACAACTAAATCATAATTTTATATAAAAAATATCATACATTTATAATATTTATATAAAAAGACGCGTACCACTATTAATTTGTTATTTAAACATTTATTTTATATCGTTTTTTTTATTTTTGCTAAAATGAAATACAAATTTCTGACAATATTTTAATAAAGTCAACATACTTTTTTCAATAACTTTTTAGTATAGATTAAATTAGCGAATCATATATTTCACAAAATATAACAAAAAACAAATTGGCGTTTAAGTAATTAAAAAACTGAACGCAGAAGCACAAGCACGTACTTATCGCATTACGTACATATATCTGACGGATCATTTCGCGAATTACGAATGAATGGGCAGAACCGAATGCGAACGAAGTAAGGCCAACGCGTAGTCACGTGGTCTAATGTGGTTAAACGAGAAAGAGATTGGTTTGGAAACGTTCGTTTATCCCTTAGCCACTTAGCGAAACTATGGCAAGACAGGAGCCTCTCGCTCCGAAATGACGCTTGGAATGATCGTTTCAGGAGATTCAAAATAATGACGTCACCGCCCTCGTTTCGAATCCAATGCCATTCCCGGCACGTTTGGCCTCTCGCAACTATCTCACCCCTTTTCTCGCACCTCTTTTGTCTCCGCCCGTCCCGGCCTCGTCTCTCGCAAATGCGAAACAACTGCAAAGAAATTCGCAAGACGGAATTCCTTACGCTCGAAATTTCGAATCGAGCCAGCGGGCGATGGAGAGTCTTATTCCGAGTCTATCTACGCTTTTTCTTTGCAGAATAGGATTTTCGGATTTGTGACGCGCATTTCGAGCAGACTCACTCACGAAGATATCCGATAAAGAACTTTATACTTTTGACTGCAGCATGTTATTTGACACACCTACCGTACGTTATCGAGCGAAATACATCATCTTGGGTCGGAAAAAAAGTCTTTTCCGATCGCCACTTGACTATATTCAATGTGGATATGTTTGTCACTCGCAAAATAAATTGATTTAATAATGTCGCGCGTCGGTGCGTTCGATGATGGAATTTAATTGTTGCGCAATGGAGGTTTAATACGGTTTTATTGGCTGGACAATGAAAATGAAAGATAACGATTTTGTCAATTTAATACATAAAGTGATTTCTCACGGATATCCAATACGGGAAGAACGCATAAAGCATCTTGTTGCACCGAACATGACTTAAGAGGATTTGATGCGACGTAAAATTTAACTGAACTTTTTCGGGTATTCAGGTGACAAATTTCAAAAAGACGATGTTGGATAATATGAGAAGAAATTAATTAGTGTTTTAATAACATATAGGGATATAGCAATAGATTCACTGTAAGTAGAAAAACAAAACAAAGTAATACAAGTTGACCAAATTTTACAATTATAAACTATGGGTTTTTCTCTAGAATGTAGTCGTATAACGTTGAAACACAAATATAATCTTCATCTCCATATTTGTCGAGCTTAAATATTTTATCTTTGAGATTATGATTATACTTCTCTATTCAAATTACGCGTAAGTTTCATTTAATTTATTTAAATATTTGGTAATCTTCTCGAGGGATCTTTGGACTTTCTTAACATTATATGTTTTCAATGTAATTTTGAACCTTAAAGATTTATTGTAAGAAGTTATATATTTTCTATCTTTAAAAGCACAATAAATTACATTAACTGTAAGACGTCGTGTATATTTTCTTCGAAAGCATAACAAAATTTGAAGTAAATGTTTTCTACAGAGTAAGATCTGCCTTTTAACGTTGCATTATAGGACAATATAATATACACTAGAGCGGTAATTGTAGCTTAGCTTCCACAAAAAAAAAGAAAAAAAATCTCAGATTTATAAGATTTTTATTGAATTAAATGCCTTTATTTATAAATAGAAATATTTTAAACAAGTTTGCAGTATGATTAAAACGATGTTTAATATTTCACGAAATAAATTTGAATATTATTTTTTAAAATCTATGTCTTTAGGCAATATTTCTTGGCGCCAAGATTAACAATCCGTTATTCTTAATCGCATTACTAATAGAATAATGTACTAATTCTTCTGAAATTAAACGTTTTGTTATCTTTATTCATTAACTTAGTTCTTTGTTTTAAATTACCGAAACACCATCTGGTCTGAATATTAATTTTAAGATAAATTTTCCATTGGAGATATGGCCAAGATAATAGTTGCACCGTATATAGGTATATTCTAATTAAACTTCAGCCTTGATTACAAATAATGTTGCATTATAACATTTTATAATTTTAATTTTTCAACTAATTTATTTGTCTACCAGTCAAAATGCTAAGCTTTTATCCTGCAGTTAAGACATTATTATTTGATAACAAATACTTAACAGCATTTTAAATAAATTATAGCGCGGAAAAAACTTTTGACGAGGAATTTCGACTGAAATCATAATGGAAAAACGAAAAATCTCTCCTCTTGTTAATATCAAAAGTGCACGGTTTTCCCCGCGCGTTAAGAAAAAAACTATTGATTTAAAATGAAAACATGAAATTTTCAACGCGTAAAAAAATTACAGGAATTTTTATTCTGTTCCATTATACTCCTGGATTACGGTAACCAGGGCGGTAAGTTTTAATGGAATTTTTTCTTCCTTACTTGTTCGTCCGGTATAATCATTTTACAGAACGTTACATGATACTACAATCTAGTCCTTTTTCTTCCGCTTCGTTTGCGTCAATTCAGTAAGTTATGGCGTGGAAACAAAATTTGATTAAAAAAGTAAATGAGTATTGACCATCTTCGCGCGCAAACGCAGTGCATTGACAAAACTATTTTGACAAGCGGAAATATAATTCCATTTTGTACCGCCACTTTTAAGCTGTATCATATTAAAATGATTTATAGAAGAGATAGCGTACGCGAACGCTGTTTACAATGCCAAGTTTATATACAAATTTATCTAAAGTTATGTCTCTTCCGTTAAATAAGTGCAGTTTTAAATATATTTCTCAACCATTTCATGGCATAAATAAGCCATCTCTTATCTCAAATACGCGTAGCGCATAATAAAATATTGCTGCGAGTATTTTTGACAATCAAGATCGACAACGAACAAGTGCAATTGCAAATTTCTCACGTTCGAGACAAACGCAAATGAAGGAGTTTGAACTCATACGACATCTCCATCTATGTGGTCTACGGAGTTTCCATTCAAACAGTTAAAAGGTTTTAACTTTTCCACATTTGTCGTGATGTTCACGGCATCGTTGTCTTGCGCCTTTAAGCATTTACGAGATGACTTTATTCCGCACCATCGCCCAGGATCCATTTAATTGCAAATAAAAAGCAGTTAAAGCTAGTTTAAGCTCTTGTGTATTTGCCTCTATTTTAGAAGAACCGTTACCAGCCATGATGCAAGATATCTGCATTTTCTTAGCAACAGCGGGGTGTTATGTCAAGTACAAAAGTGGCAAACCAGTGTAATTCGCGTTAAGCGCTACGAATGTTAGTGCCGTTTCGTAAATACTTTAATAAATTTGGTTTTGTTTCGGTTTTATGATGAACCCATTTTTATTAGACGTGCAGAGTAATGGAAGTGGCGGTGAAAATATCGTTAATGCCATATTTTTTTATGGCAAATAAAAAAAAAATGCTTTTATATTTCAAAAAATTATCGTTCGTTTCAAAGTATTTATACTTTAAGATTATGTTCTAAATTAATATAAAAAACAAGATTTAACGTTTGTTGTTTTATGATTAAATTATTAAATACATGCAAAATTCCTACATTTTTAGAAATTACGACCGTTTTAGGGTTTTTATATAATATGAAAATAAAATTGTGAAAAACACCATCACATATAGTAGTTGTTATTGTAGTCGTTCAATGTCATATTTGATAACATTTTTACTAATTAAATATAGTAACCGATATCAGCTAATATGTTAACTATGAATGAACTGTTTAACCTATTGGAATCATCAAAATATTATAATGTAAATTGTAGAATTTAATTTATTTTGAATTTATTGTTAATTCTATGTATTTAAAATGTATCGTTATTTTTATATAATGTGAAATTTGTCCTAAAATTAATTGTGCTTTTGTTGAACAGAACAATCACCGGGCAAAATGATAGAAAAAATTAATATTCTAAGAAAAGCTTATAATTTGGTTTAAGATGATATTGATTGGTACTGAGCTTTTATTAAAACTTTACAATTTGTTACTCGCGGCGTAATTTCTATCTTCTTATTGTCTTCAGGAAACGTAAAGTTACATTAAATAACTTAATCAACCACGTTAATTTAATTTAATATTAATAGAAATGTATATATAAGATATTGATTGTCATTCGACGGAGGGTATCAAATATTCCAAAGACTCATAATTTTATAATTATAATTAATTATACAATTTTATAATTAAAGTGTAAGAGAAATATAGAAGTAAAACATAATAAATGAAGTATTGACATAAATTTATTTTTTACAGCATATAAATTAAATATTACATTATTTAACACCAGTAGCATTCGGAAAAGAATATAATAATCACAATAAGAGAACAAGATTGCTAGATTAGTTTATATGTATTGCTAAATCTATACGAAGAAAAAAGTTATATAAAAAATCATTATAATTATCACATTATTGCTAGAATATGGAAACAAATGATTTGACATTTTTTATACATTTTCTGTACAATACAATCTCATATAGAAAGTTAGCTAATTTTGTAAGAAAATTTGGTATAAAATATAGTAATTCTAAGATATATCTAAAATATAAATATCTAACATATATAATATTTAAGATAATTAAGACACAATGTAACTTGATATTGATCTGTATTGATGTAAATTTAAAAAAATATTTGATGTTAATAGTTTACTCTTGTAATAAAATGAACATGTAAATTGAAATAAGTAAAAAATATTGCTATACTATTAAAATAAGTTAAGTGACCATTACATCTAATTTTATGTTAAATATATTATATAAAAGTAATAACTTATTCCATATATTTGTTAAGAAAAAATTCATTGTTGATCCTTTAAAATTTAAGGAGCATATATTTTTTTAAAAAAACACTTAGGTTACAACTTATTATCCTTTACGTGTAAATTCAATTTATTGATAAAATGCTTTTGTTATCTTGCGTATTTAAATTATTTAATTAAGATTGCATAATAATTAATAATTATTAAAATAAATCTAAAAAAAAATATTTCGTGAATATATTAATTTTGAATATATATATCTAATATAGAGAAAATCTTATTTAGCAATTGAAAAAAAAATCACGCATGGCTGCCATATTAACAGCATGCAATAATAATATAATAATATTAAATTGAATTTAATTTATAAATAATGTTAAAAATAGTATTTATGTAAGTTGTATTTTACTATATATTATTATTAAAACCATTGTTCATATATTAAGTCACGTTCCTCTCCAGATTAATGATTTTATTTTTAAATTTTATGTATAAAATTAATTAAATCCAGATGAATTTCATAGTCAGTCAGTTATTAGTATATAATTTATTTAAAATTCGAGAATTAAATTTATTAAATTACACATTTATATAACGGTAAAGTTGACTTTGCAAGATACTGAAACATATGGATATTTCAATCTTCGTCTTCTGCGGCTAAGATGAAATATCACGCGAATATTTTACGAGTGACGCGTTTCATTTTATTGGATCTTCCTATTATTTTTAGAATAAACTTATTATTACCGATGATATTATCATTTTTTAATGTTATACATATTATATAATTGAAATAATTGATAAACAGTTTTTATAATTTTAAAAGTTAGAACTTGATACATTTTTGATAAAAAATACTGCTCGTTATATGTTTAATATGCTTTATAATATTAAAATCATAACATATATATTATATATTTTAATATAATAATAATTTATCATTATATTTTAATCGCATTTCAATATTATCACTGTGTCTACTTTTTCTATATATGCTCGTTGATTCAATTATTCAACATATACTATATATATTATACATACTCATATAAGAATAAGGTTCAATAATTAAAATTTGTAATCTAAAATTATAAAGTGAAATGTGGAAATGAAGCACAGAAATCTAATTTATTCCGTCCGGATACATTGTAATAAGAAAACAAATTGTAATCCGGCAAATAGAGAATTTTTCTTTTCTGTAAAAAGGAGCTCGCCTAAGTAATTGCGGTGTTCTGGAACCATTAGTTAGAATTTCTGATCAAAAGGCAAGCGGAAGAAACTTCGATGAAATATTAATTTTTACAAGCAAATCCATTGGAACGAGAATTTACCCGACTCGAATTTAAGCGACTTTATTATTATACATGAAAATCGTGTTCGTTAAGATGGTTATGATTTTAAATATGATAATTTATAGCAACGTTCATACTTAAGTCACTTTCAATTGAGGTAATATATATTCTCTTGATTATATCATATATAATATTTTTGATTATATTTTTTTTCTTGTTTGCATTTACGTTTAATTTAAATATCTGCGCATATATTATTAATTGAATAATATGTATAATATATTTGTTATTGTTATTATCATAAATATTATATAACTATATGAATATGAATAAAAAATATTTATTGTTTAAGTTTTTCAAATTAGAAAATGTCATAGCAATTTAATGATAAATAAACGTTGATAAATCAGTTTTTAATGATTCCGCGTGTATCTCTTATTATTCACGACGGAACCACCTGAAAGAAGCATGAAAAGAAAGAAACGCGAAAAAAGGTTTGTATCTTTATATACACTTTTATTGAATCATTTCAATGTTTTGTTTCATTTTGAATATATATTATAATACGTATTTCATCTTATTGATATGCATATATACATATCAACTATACAATGTTAAACACGTTTTAGATATTAACTATAAGATGTATAAGCACGTGTATATTTTTATATAAATAAAGCATTTAAGAGTCTATATGCTAATGAGAAAAAATAACGATAAAAGACTATTTTGTACGTAGTAATTTTTCTTTATTATATGCACTCATTTTAATATTTATGATAGAAGCTAAAGCTAGAGCATGCACAATTTTAGGTTGCATTGTTAAAACGTATTATTGAGCTGAATTAACAGTTAAAAATATAAATGCATATTCTGAAGAATATTATTTTCACGCGGTTCAAATTATATCAAATCTGAATTGTTAATATTACAGTTTTCGGTATTATCAATCGACGGAGGAATCACAGTTCATTACTCGCCTTAATGAAATTAATATATTTAATTCATTTCATTTATACCGTATTTTAATGTACTTTTCCTGCAAATATGCACGCGTAATTACAATAAAATTAATTAATTTGAATCATTTCTTGCTTTAATCATAACAGAAAAATAAAAATAAATAAAAATCCTGTAATAACTTCCGCAGGAATTTACATATTAGATACAGCAATTTTTTAACTTTAGGACCATTAGGAATTGAAAAACCTACAACAGAGTTTTTCCTTATCTTTTTGACACTTTATTCTATAAGTTGCAATTTGTATTTCTTATAATATACTTATTATATCTTTGGCCACGGAACGTTTATAATTTTACTTATATATTATTTAACGTTATTTATAATAAAAAAAATTGAATCAACTATAAGTTGATGTTCATTATCGTAATCAATTATTATTTTTTATTGTTATTTATAATTTCAATAAAAACCTTCTCCGATTATGTTCAACTACATGAACATTTATTTAACAAAAGTTATATTGTTTAATGGCTTTATTTATTGACACAGTTTTGTATAATGCGTTATTTTATATTGTTATTTTGTTCTGAAGTCTGCAAATTGACAGACGAAACGTCAGCTAATTTGTATATTTGATACATATACTATAGAATAAAGTTTCAAAAAGATAAGGGAAAACACTGTTGTAATATTTTATGTTCCCAATGTTCTTTAGATTTTAGATATTATTACATGATAATTTATTTATATCAATTCGTTAATTATACAATTAATATATTAAATAATGAATAATATTATTAATACAAAAAATTAGCGCAATGTGGAATAAATTATTCTACTTTGTTATATAAATGTTTAATACATTATGTTTATTTTGATTAACGGAAATGTAAATAATTTTATTTATATAATTAAAAAATTAATTAAATTATATATCATTTTAATTTGTATATACTTTAATAAGCGTAATATATATATATATATATATATAT
>JABFQC010005287.1:0-11768 GCA_022817085.1 Psilanteris sp. ZL-2020 | reverse complement strand
CCGTTACATTAAACTTGAAAAACCCTCTTAAGGTGGTTCTTCAAGTCTATGGCAACGGTGTTAGTGTTTTTCATTATAATAATGTATAATAAATTACATATAACTTGTAAATAATGTATACCATTTTTTGAATATGGAAGATTAATTTTACCTAACAAAATTTAATTTTTAAATAAAATTGTTGATGTGTCAACACAAGTCGTTTTTTAGGCACCTCACAAACGGCTTGTGTTCCCACGTCAATATTTAAATACAAATCTGCACTTTTTTTAAGAAATAACATTCTTCTAAAATGAGAAAATGTCCTGAATGAATAGCACATTGTAATTATTACAATTAACAAAAATATATCAAAATCTGCAATATTTGTCAAAATGGTAAGGAGAACCACCTTAAGAGTTTTAATAAGTTTTAAGTTTATATTATATACTTTAATTCAAAATTGTAATTAAATCAATTAGTGATTTTTTTTAATTATTTTCATTTTTTTTATCATAACTTATAATTATTGTGCCTTTTTTATTTGTATTAATATTTTTTATTCCTATATTTAAATTTGCGACTTCTATATTTTCTTTCAAATTATTTGCAATATTTTGTACATTTTCGTTATATTTAGTTTTAATTATATTGTTTTCATTATTATTTTTTTTCAGTGTATCTGAATATGTTATTTTATTTTTATTTATTACTTTTTTTTCATTACTTTATTTAAGAGAGATAGAGAGGGGGGGAGAGAGAGAATATGTAATATCACATATTTTTTAGACAGTCACATGATTAAATAAAATTAATTTTATTTTTGGAAAATTCTTGTTGTTATTTCTTACCGGCAGCCGGTAGCTTAATGCTTGTAGATAAATTGTAGAATTATTCAACTTTTATAAGGACTCATTGTATACTGTAATTTTATTTACCTGTGGATGATTTATGTTAGTCTATATGATCGAAGTATTGATTCTCATAGGAAAAGATATAATCTATATATAACAAGCATAAAGCCTATTTTATTAATCATCATGTAATGAATAACATTATACTTATTTTAATAAAATTAAATGATTACGATATTTTAAAGTATATTTTAATAATTTCTTTAAGATAATTTCTTAATTTTTTAAAGTATATAATGTTTTTTTAACATATATTGTAAAATATGAAGTGTTGTATAATATATATTTTTATTAAAATGTTACTAATTTTTGTGTTATAAGTTTTGGAAATTTTAAACTTAAATACAGAAGTATTTAAATTAGAATTGTATTTTCTAAAAATAAATTATGTAGACTTTAAATAATGTTATTAATGAAACATTAAACATAATATCTGAAATTATTTCAGTTTATTTTAAATTGTATTAAATAGTATCAAAAAAACATCTTTCAATATAATCATGTCAAAATCATAATTAATCTTCATCAAATTTGAAATGTATGAATTTATTAAACAAATATACTCAATATTGTTTTTATTTATATTTTACGAACATTATTTAATAATATATTAATTTAAATTTCTTAAAAATCTTTAGAAAATAAAATACAAAAATATACATAAAAATTAATATTCCATTATTTTTGTGTTTAATAATTTATATATTTTATATTATTTTATTTTATATTTTATTTTATTTTTATATATAATTTATATTATTATTATTATTATTATTTATGATTTTTTCCAATAAGACATAATTTTTATTTATATGATATGAATTTAACTTTATTTATTTGATGATTTATTTGATACAATACAATTAAAAAAATATTAATTAAAAATCTTCTTAAATGATCATAAGTCAGTTATTACATTTATATATACAGTTACAGGAAATGATGTCTGTGTATTTGTGGTATACTGTTAACTTAAAATAGAACATGCTTTAATTTGCTTGGCACAATATATATTTTAAAACGCGATGAGTACATAAAATTCGAATCCAGATAATATGAAAATATTATATGAATTGTAAAAACAATATTTGTATACTGTTATAAATAAAATATTATTTAAAAAAATGTAGTGAAAAAAAATTTAGTTTCTAATAAATTGAAATAAATATTATAAATTACTAATTATTTAAATAAATCGCAAACAAAGTCTTATTTTCAATTAACTACTTTTGTGTTTTGTCTATGTTTATCGAAATATAAGTAAATTATCGAAATTTACATACAATTCAAAAAAATACAAATAAGTATTTGCTGTATAGTTGATACGTAAACGGTTTTAATTCAAAGCACTTGTACATCTTATATTACACTGGTTTTTACTATTGCATTACTATTGCAGCACAGTATATAAAAAGTAATATATAAAATATTATTATAGTTATTATATCAATATAGTAAAAGTATTAAGCCAATATAAATGATCAAATTCTTTAAATAAATAATAGTGAATTCAAAAAATATAAACCGTTCTTTAACTTGATTTAAGAATATAAACATTTTCAATATATGAACAATTTAGATAAATCTGATTTGGCTGCAGGGATATACATTCAAAGATACGAGATTTGTGTGTATTCAATCGACTTCAAATTCAGATATGAAAAAATATCGGTTTTTGTAAATATATACGCGTTGTTAGATTTTGCGGAAAACGGATCAAAGAACTTTGTCAAGGGTGATATATTTGAGGGGCAATTCAAATCTCATTTATTCAGCATTATGCTCATCGAGCGAGTATATAAGAAATGAAAAATTGAAATTGTTGGCTTGCGAGTGACGCATTAACGTAATCTCATAAGTTTAGTTTTCATAAAATGATGTAATGGTGTTGAGCGTCTGACGCGTAGCACACCGTTTTCTCGGAGGTTTTCTTTCGCGCAAATATCAGTACGGCGACAGAATCGATAAATCCATAAACATCAGACTGTGATCCAATCACGTGCAGCCTTCTGGCAGCATCGTTTTATTGCACCCTCCATCGTACCGCCTGTAATAGAATAAACTCCACAGTGCACTTTAGAAAAAAAGGCGTATCTCAATATCCCAGCAACCAAAGTTGTTTTATATAATCAACCTACTCATTGTCCTGCGGAGCTTTAAAACGTGTATTTCTCTTTAACCAACGTCACGAAGACAATGGAATAAATTTATTTCAAATTCAATTCATTAAACCAGAGGAGTTAAATTAAACGCGATAAAAAGGGCGAAGTAACGATATGCTTCGTATGAAAATCAAGGTACAAAGCACGAGGTATAGCATCTTTGTGTCTATCATTGTCTCTGATAAACTATATATTTTTGTGTATGAACGAATGGGTTGAAATCTTAAAAATAGTTTGATTGGTAGGTTCGCGAGCGTCAAATGTTATGTCTGCTGACAAATTCTTTTTTGACATGTCAGTCGGTGTTGAGCCACTGATTGACTATTACACCAAAACAATTATTTTCAAAATCTTTGTTTGCACGCTGTTTAATATAAGTTTAATATAGGATTTCCATTGATTTGTCTTTTTACGACAAAATTGCCCCCCACTCCCCCAACGCACACGCAGAACAAAAATTTTAAGAAAAATCTATAAAAACATCAATTTTAATATTGTTTAAGAATACACTTTTGCGACTTATATTCGTATCTTATAATGTTCATCGTAATAGATTTTTTGATGTTCGGAAGTAAATTTTGTTAATATAAAGTTTCGTACAGTTTCAGCTATTTCCCTTCTAACATATATGCATATACATTCATATTTAAGTATACAAGTTCAATGGTTTGTATATTTCAATAAATAGATTCATTCTTCTGTTTAGTTAAATGAAATTTGTATTGAGTAGAATAATAAGTATATATTAATAAGTGAATTGTAAAATAAAATATTCAAAATGGAGAGAAGATTGTTAGCTGTATACATTGATGTATTAATATTATCTATAAACATACAAACAAATGATTCTGAAGACAAAATGTGCAATATGATTGAGCGAAAAAATAGTTAGAGCTAGTACAACTTAAAAATAAAATCATATCTCCTAATTACAAACTGAATAAACGACGTTAACACTGTGAACGCTACACCATCGATTCAAATTATTTACCTATAAAATCCAGTATATTATTAGTCCATACTAACGATTGACACATTTATCATATATGGGATTCATATTGATAAATCCGATTGAAGTCAATTGAATCAAAATGAAATGAAATTAGGTAAAGAAACGGAGAACAATTTGACGGGTTGTAAAAAAGTAATAATTAATAGCACAGAAGGAACGAAAAATTCCATGCACACATAATTTCATCGTGATGAGAAGACCAAGGCGCGCAGCATGCAGCTAATTAGCATTCATAAACGCGGTCAGTTCGCCGTTGCCAAAGTAAATATGCTGCGGAGCTATGATGGATATTTAAAAAATACACAAGTTCTACGAGTGCCTCTTCAGAGTGGACCTTATTTATTCTCTCTCATTTTTAACTTTTTCTCTTTTTTGCCGCTGCTCTCGCAGCCTCTCCGACAATTCACACGTCTCAAATCCTTCATGAATCAACTTGCTACGAGCTGTCGTCTGCAGACAAGTGGCGAACAAAAATGAAAGGAAAAAGAAATTGTTTCTATCGCGAAAATACGAAATCGCTTGGTATGTGTGAATGAAATGCGCAGAATGTATTTAATTATGAAACGACAATTCATTAACAAATACAAATAATGTATTATATAATGATGAAATCGAAAAAATAAATTTGTTACAAAATTTTGTATTCGAATGTCTTAATTTACATGCTTTTTATTCACGTTACATATATAAAATATTTTAATAAATTGATATATTAGTATATATTACATTATTATAGAATATACTATTAAGAAATAATAAGTTTATATATAAATTATATACATTTATATAGGTGAGTGATAAAATACGTATCTGTAAAACTGCATAATCCTGTAATTCATATTGAATATAGTTAGAGTTGACAACGTAATGAATTTTGCCAGCTATGTACATTATCACTCAACCATATATATATATACATAAACTATAAAATGTTATGTCAATAAGGGGTAAAATCATACATAATAAAAATGTCATAAATTCAAAACCTTCAATTCAAAGTTGAATTGTAAAAAATAATTATTTACATGTCACATTTTATCTGTCCATTCGGTTGAGTATTGTAGAAATTAGTTTTGAAGTTATGACTTTATTGGAATCGACAGAGCGTTAGCAAAATATAGATTTTCGAAGATATTTATCCAAATGTCATGTTTGTCGCCTCAGTTTGCGGATCGAGTGTGTAGTCATAATTACAGAAGTTGCCGAATCGTCTAACTGGTTAGCTTAACGAGCGGTTGACTGCGAAATTCCTATCGTTTTGTCGATCTTACAAGATTGTACATGCGTGTACATACATACACAAGCATATTTATATATATCCTCGTCGTGTAGGCTGGTTATATACAGTTTGTTTATGGTGATGGTATATATATAGTTTTCTTGTCAGGATCATAAATTGTGCGTCGCACCATCCAATGTTTTTGTTCTTTTGCTTTCTCCTCCCCTTCCTTCTTCTCCTTCTTCTCTTCTGCTGTTTCGAAAATGATTAATGAAACGTTCGATAAATTGAAATAAAATATGACAATCCATAAAACTTGTCTAGATGCAGGTACGCTTCTCTAGATTATAATCGTTTGTGTAAATAAAATGGGCGAACAAAAAATAATGAAAATCAAAACAAGACATCGTTAAACTCCTCAAAGTGCATCATACGGATTTTTAAAGGACGGGATTTATGAATGAAAACAGCCTGATTAAATAATAATAAAATGTATTAAAAATCGTATACAATTTTGATTCTCGAGCACGGTCGAAAAACAATCACTCTCATGATGCTATGGCAACATAAATTATACACAAGTGACAAAGAGAGATTCGGAATCAAGTAGAATCGCGCGATTCTTAATAATGATTTTCTTTACATTTTTCTTTTTTTATTTTCTTTATAGTTTTCAGCGGACAAGAAAACCGAGGCAAGTCGATCGAAGATCAATAACTGTGGACCATTTTTAACCGATCAAATAAACTCGGACGACGCAATTTCGTGTGGTTTTTAAATATAAAATTTGTACAGAAATAAAAATGGTCGACAGTTGGAAAAAGTATAAATTAATTTGTCGAGGTGGCGCAATGTTAAACAGACCCCTCGTTTCTCTCCTTGTACAATATTTACCGAGATTCGTAGCTGGGCACACGAAACCTTGATCGCTCTTTACCAAAAAGAGTCTTGATATGTGACACTAAAATTGAACTGCTCTACCTTACATTTTACGCGCGCACGACTGTTTGGCAAATTTAAAGTCGCTTCTCGCCTTCAATGACGCATTATTTTCATCATAAACCTTCGCCTTAGGATTACTTTGCCGCGGCGTTTCGTGAATCTTCGAAATGAAAATCATTAAACAAGATAGCTTTGAGTCGACTAGTTTGGGGGCGCTTGAATCACGAAACACTCGAAAGGTGCGCTGCAATAAGATATATTTATATATTTATATTTTTGTCGGTTCGTCTGTCAATGTGTTTGTGTGGGTTAACGCGAGACAACAAGTACAAGAGACAAGTTCCGCGGACTTGTTCTCGGTCGTTTTAGTTTAACCGTCGTCGAGTTATTCATATGGCACAACTCTTTAATGCGAGAGAGAAAGAGACTCGCTCTTATCACGCACGTTAGTTACGAAATCAACGACGTTTATCAGTTCTTTCGTCGAAATACAAGTCGACCTGGGCTTTTCGCTTCTACTTTTGTTTCTTCGTTCCGCTGGGCAGTGGTCAAACTGAAATCCACCTGGTTTTCGTTTTTCGAATCACAAGCAACAGTTTGGTCGCAACCAGCCTGAAAACCAAGTATCGAGACAACGCATTTGTCATGCAGTTTTCATCGAAGTTAATCGGTTTGTCAAACGGTGTTAATCAACGCAGTACACAAATCGCGAAGTAAAAGATACAACAAGATTATAAATATAATACGTTACGTATCAGACAGATTGGCAGTGGTTCGTAGTCGAAACTGCAATCGAGTCTAAAGTATAACGATAAAACGACGACTGTGACACTCTTACATCTACGCGGTAGAAAAAATTCGATGGATAATATATATATATATATATATATATATATATATATATATATATATATATATATGCATATATATATATATGATAATTTTATTTATTAATATATTCACGACGCTTATTTTGTTTTATTTTCGTTTTTACACATCTGCTTTGAACGCTGCTTGTCGATCATGGTAAAATCAGCAAAATTTGGCCAGAAGATTGCATTATTACTTTTGTTTCGGAATTGACAGTCAATGACTTCACCACGGTCGTTAGTCTCACGTATTTCATAATCTACAGAATCTACAACGTGTCCGACATATTTCGTTTTCGATCACAAATAATTTATGTACAACGCTTCCTAAGTCTATTATTGAATGTGCGGTATTTACAATTATAACTTATTTCCTACAATCTCCTCGCTTATCGGAAACAAAAAATACTCTATGAATGCGATAAACCAGACGATGCGTACAAAAGTTTTGTCGAGTGCACAATTTGATAATTTACAATAACGCTGGTGCGAACTAAAATAAGTGTCAAAAATAAATAAATATCAAGTGTAAACGTACGTAAATTCATTTGAATGCTTACAAAGTCATTTGAGTGTTTCAAAACGGGTACGAATAAATTTGCGACTCATTCGGTAATGAATACGGTGTGTGTGTGTGTGTGTGTGTGATTGTTCGATGGATCGGTGGACCTGAAAGGGTTACACAGTTTATGTTGTTTTTTGAACGAACTTGGGGTGACAAATGAAATTCGGCAAACAGTACGCAATGAATTGTCCGAAAATTGGTATTACGTGTCGCAAAAACAGTAGCGCCACCTAACCATGTCAAATGAAATAGTTTGTTTTTATAAATGCTACGTATAAATGATCTATTACATGCTTAACGAAACATTGCAGTGTACCAAAAAATGTAATCGATTTGTGGTCGTACATTCCAGGATGCATTAGAATTCGTTACGGTGAAATTGGCAGTATATATATATATATATTGAGTGTATTCGAAACACGTACAGTCACTTTTGTTACAAATACTAAAACGGGGCGTAGACAATACAAGATGAATTTCGTTCGCAATATTGCACTAGATTTGAACGCACAATCATTCAAATGCAATTGTTTTGGTTTCGCAAGACATGATGCTGTTCCCTTGTCAAGACAGCACACCACTACCAGAGATAATTGTTGCAAACACAGCAGCCCTCGGTGGCGTTATGAAATGGGTCCGGTAAATGAAAAAGCAAAGTCGCAAATTCAGTCCGTGAGGTGGCGCGATTAGACTTCCGTGGCTTGGGTGTAAGATGGCGCCAGTGTGTGGGCCGGCGTGAGGGGCCCCGTGGTGGACGCCAAGGACCTTCTGGAGTAGAGCGTGGCTGCGGAGTGCGGAGTGTGAGGTGCGGTGTGCGGCGCGGTATGCGGAGTGTGCCTGCGGGAGGCCGAGGCGAAGGGCTAAATGGGCCCATAGTTGCTTAGCGCCGAGGGTCTCTCTTGCTGGTGCTGAGACTCGCAGCCAGCGGTGCTCATGTCACCGCCCGCTGACTGATGACGTCATACGTGCGACAGTGGCGGCTGTTTCAAGACATGGTGGTGGAGGTGGTGCTGGGACGCACTGGCGACGCTACCCGGGGGCAGAAGGGCGCTTCCGGGGCCGGGGGGCGGTGGGTACTGGGGTCCCGCGCGACTCACGAGACCCTTGACGTTGCCGAGGCCGGTGACGCCGGTGACGCTGCTGGCGCCACCCGCGAGACCGCCGCCGAAGAGCCGTCGCCAGAGTCTGCGCCAGGAGTCGAGGGTTTTGCCGCTCCAGATCCAAACGCCGGAGGTGATTCCCACGGCGAGGGCCATGAAGTATTTGAGCATCAGGACGGAATACAGCGGTCTGGCGCGGGGCATGCAGGGACAGGCCAAGGACTGCAGCCACTCGTCCCGCAAGGTCGATTCGTAAAGATGGCACGCGAGGACCGCACTGGCCGGCACGGTGTAGAGCACGGAGAACACGCCGATCCGGATCATGAGCTTCTCGAGCTTGTCCGCCTTGGCGCCGGGTTGTCGTTTTATGACGGAACGTATGCGAAACAGACTGACGAATCCCGCCAGGAGGAAGCTGGTGCCCAGCAGGAGGTACGCCAGCAGGGGTGCGAGGATAAACGTGCGGACGCCTTCGGGGGCGACCGTGCACACACCGGCCACCGGGTCACCGGCGATTCCGCCGTGCAGCAGGGCCCAAACGGTTTGGGCCGTGGGGGCCAGCCAGGCCGCGAGGTGGAAGTACTGCGAGTACGAGGCGATGGCCTCGTTGCCCCACTTGAGGCCCGCGGCGAGGAACCACGTGAACGCCAGGATCACCCACCAGACGGACGAGGCCATCCCGAAGAAGTAGATCATGAGGAAGACCGTGACGCAAATGCCCGGTCCTTGGGTGCCCGAGCGCAACGCGGGACCGTCGCAGGCGATCTCCTCGTGGCCGAAGACGCTGCGGGCGAGGTAGCCCAGGGAGACGACGAAGTAGCACGCGGAGAGAAAGACGATCGGTCGCTCCGGGTATTTGAACCGTTGCGTGTCGATGAGGAAGGTGGTGACGGTGGTGAGCGTGCTCGCGGCGCAGAGGCCGCTCCACAGGGCGAGCCAAACGGCCGCGAAGCTTCGCTCCTCGGCGCTGAGGAAGGCGCCGTGGCAGGGCAGGGCGCAGTCCGAGATGCCGGCGATGTCGTGGCTCTGGGGCGGGATCAGGCCGGGCGGCAGTGGGACCATGCCGTGCAGGTTGGGCCCGCTGGCGGTGGACGGGAGGGAGACCAAAGGTGCCCTACAGCGACAGGCGCAGTCCCGCCCGCGGTCGCCGAGGCTCGGCTGGCAGTTCTTCTGGTTCTTGCCGGGTTTGCAGCGCTGCGGTTGCGTGGTTTTCGACGGGCGCGTCGGTCTGGGTGGCGCCGCGGCTGCCACCGTCGCCGGCCCGGATCCGGACGAACTCGTGCGGTTGTTCTCCTCCATGCAAAGATTGTCGGGATCCCCGTTTTGCGGCAGCCTCTCGCACGCCATCCTTTCCGGCCAGGAAAAGCCGTAGTCCTGCATGATCGGCGCGCACCCGGATCGCGCCCTCTCGCAGACGCTCCGGCAAACCGGCAGCGGTTTGCTGTATTCCGGAAGACAAATGGGCGCGTACATGGAGCACAGATAGAACTTGAGGTCCGGGGAACACTTAATCTCCACGAGCGGCCAAAACTGGTGCGCTTCCAGTCCGGCCTCGTCCTGGGTGTCGTGGTTGAGCTCGTTCGGCATGGAGGTCAAGTTGTAACCAATGCCGAGACACATCGGAATGGTGATTTCCTCGCAGCGACTGTTGCTGCCGTAGTTGCTGGAGCCCGCGGACGATCCGCCGACCGGGGAAGGGTTACTGGAACCCATGATGCCGCTCAGGGACCCGGGGTTTGTCCCTGCACTGGCGACTACGCTCGTCGATGACGCTGCCGATGCCGAAGCAGCGGACGACGAGAAGGACGGGGATTAAACTCCGGAGACCGGACCCCCGTTCGTCACCGGCACCATTGCCGAGTGTGTACGACCGATCGACGCCGACAGTGCCAGTAGCAGTATTTGACAGAAAGCCATACCGGCTCGTGACTTGTACGATATTCTGAAGCTCATAAATTCCGTCATCGTTGAAATTTAGATTCTTCTTAATTGCATCTCTATAGCCTGTAACAAACAGAAAAGGAGACGTTATGCTCTGATGATTGTATTCAAAGTGGATGCTATTTTAAACTTTGTAATCTTGGGTCCATTCAAAAACGATAATTCAAGATAATACGTTTCAATATTTACGTTCGCAACTTCCGAAAGGGGCTAACAAGTAAACTTCTTAGTTGCAACTAACTATAAGTTTATGTGATTTTGAATCTCGACGAATTCGCTCGCAAACTACGAACATTATTTTTAGAGAACAATTAACGGTATCCGCTATTACTTAATTGAATTTCTAACGACGAAAGAATCAGCAAGACGGCGAGCCAAACTGAAAGGTGATCTCAGAATAGTCTAAAACGCGTGACCACTGTAAAATGTTATTGTAGCAAGTTATGGTGGATTGAAAGTTTGTTGCTATTCGCCCTACGTAATGCTATTTATAAAGCCAGGAGTTGCAAGCAAATGCATCGGGGTCTACGTGTGTGGCTGGCGAACGTTGATCGACGCGTTTGTAAGATATACTTTGGCTCTGGTGAATATTCATGTACTTGGTGCAACTGAAAAATGACGAAATCGTATAAATACTATACAACTCTGATTCAAACAAGTTGATGCAACTATACATCACACGTAGGATAAGTGTAAATAAGATTTACTCGATGCATTTAAGGTAATTAATTAAACCCGTTAAAGTGGATTCATTTAAAGTTTCTACTTCGAATGTAATTTCTTTGTTCTTTTCGTTATTCGCTTTTTATTTTAAATTTGTTGTTAAAATACGTCATAAATAGCGAAAAATGATTACATCAATCAGGCAGTATATTGCACGGAAAAAAATAAATTACTAATACTAGTATATATTTACTTATAATAGGTAAACTGTATAGCTACTAATGAAACTAGTAAACTGTAAGGTTATTATAGCCCAATAAATATATCTATTCCAATTGATGTGCAACAATAAATATTTCAGGTTAGAAAAAAAAAAGTTGTTGGGCTGAATCAGCCTAACAG
>JABFQC010005286.1:0-11769 GCA_022817085.1 Psilanteris sp. ZL-2020 | reverse complement strand
GTATTAGATTTATATAATTTTTGGCTATCAGAGTATTTATGATAAAACGTGTTGTGTAAATTTGTATTTTATTATTTTTATAACTAATTAAAATAAAATTAATAATTTTGTATAATTGAATTAGAAAAAATTTTAAAATAAATTTATGAATAACAATTATTTATAAATGTTAAAATCATATTAATATTGAAATATTTGATTAAACTTATTCTTTAAGAGTTATACATACATAGCATAAAATAAGTATTGAATCTGTAATACCTGTGGTTCTCCACTAACATCAACATGGTGGGTTTTTGTTGTAATGCATGCTTTTATAACTGGCTCTCCAAAAAATCTATATGGACCACAACAGTTTACTATTACTTTGGCTTTAGCTGTCATTTTTTTTAGAGAATCTTCATCTTTAATATCGGCAATTATAATTGGAATGTTATCTATAATATAAATATTTATCTTTATTTAAAACAATTATAATTATCTAAAACTTAATATATATATGTACTATAATAAGTATGTAACTTATTATAAGTAATAAAATAATAACAAAATAATCATTTTTCATAACGAATTATTATAGGATTATATGATTTATATATAATACGCATAACTGAAATGTATATTTCATACTATTTTAATAATTTTTTATTTTAATAATTTTTAACTATTCAATAATAAAGAAATTAAAATTAGTAGTGTACATTTGTTTACAAAAATGCACTTTTATGAAAAATTATATACACTTTTGTACACTTATGTGTGCTCTTAAGTGTATTTCTTTCCGAATAGACAGATACATGAAAAACTATTAAAATTACAAGTCATTAACAATTTTATTATACAATATGTAACTACAAAAAATATTAAATTTACATATTTCAGGTTAAGTGTAAGGTTATATATAATATAAAATTTTAAATATTAATTTATTATACATATAATTAAAATATTAATTTTAAACTTACATTTTTAAATGAATATAAATAATTAATAATGACGCATTTACCAGATTCAAGTGAAAATTCGATAAGAACTTTATCAAGGCCTTCCTGTCTACGGCCTGCTATTCCCCATGAAAAATTATAATCTTTAGCTATTCGTGCAGCTTCTTTAACCGTATGTTTTCCAGTAAATCCTGTTGCTCCGAAAATAATAAAATCTAATCGTTTCAGCTCCATTTTAAGTACTTCTGTTTCCCAATACAACTCGACGTATAGTGAACTGTGTGATCTTCGTTTTTGTAGCAACACAATAATAATGATTAACACTTGCGTAGTATGACTGAATCAATACAGTGAAAGAACACGAAAACTTGTACACTTATTGATATAAATTATTTTCTTAAACAATAATTAAAATTTTAAAAAAGTTTAAAAATAAAAATATATTATTTTCTTATTGCATTTTTATAATGTTGGAATGTGAGTTTCAAAGTGTCATTATTTGTTCATAAGTGTTATATAAGTATTTATAGTATATTTCTAATAATTAATAAATAAATGCGTATTTTATTATTACATTTAAATTCTCACAAAATTGAATCGTGTTATAACAAAATTATTGATAAAATAAAAACATCATTTTACTAAATATAGAATAATTGTATTATAATAGTTTTACAATTTTATGTTAAATTTGCTATGAATCATGTCATGTCACATAAATCATGTTTAATCTATTTCTGGTTACTGGCTTATCACAGAGATTGTAAAACCAATGTTATTAAACGACATATTAATATAACCTACAATATTGACCCTTTATTTGAATATTTGTTTATTCACATTGGCTATTAGTAGTTTATCAATCCAATTAGAATATCTAGATTATGAATTTAAAAATCTTTTCTCTTGGTGGTGATACAGATTACCGTTATCATTACTTTAATATGAACGCTGTTGCAATTCCAGGCAGCAGCTGCCCCGAATTGTGATGCAGTATTATACCTATATTCATTTCAGTTGTTTGTTTAATTGAAATATTACATTTAGGATTTTAGGTTGCCTGTCCGAGTATCTCGAGTAATATTTCTTCCTCTGTTCATTAAATGCATTTCTAATACAACTCTAACTATTTGAGCATACTCGAACAGACAACCGAAAATGTTAATTGTATGAAAGGTATCTTTTATACCTAAATTTTCCATAGCATACATAAACAATACTATTTTAAATTTATAATAGTAAAATATGATTAGAATAGAAAAGGTTAATAAAGGTAAAAGGTAAAAAAAAGGTAAATATTCAATGACATTATAAATGTTATAATTTTTTAAATAAATTTAATAAGTCATTATGTCAGAAAGAAGATTACAAAATATATGCAGTTTCTAAGGAAAACATAACTAATAATCATTATTATTATGTGCAAGCTTTAAAATTATTGATATTTACATTTAAAATATAACATGTACTAACTATAGTGATCTTGTCACACAGGTTTGACTTATCAGATTCTACAACATAATTCTTTGTTTCTAAAAGCTAAAACAACATCTGATTATATAAATAATAAAAAGTTAACAATATACTTTATTTAAATACATTAATTTTATAAACCTTGTGTACATGATGTGACTATTAAAAGTATCATTTCATTATTTAAATTTTTTGCGAGTTTGTTAAAGTATTCTTTAATAATAAACTAAAGTAACTGCAACTGTTCAGCGCATAATAGTTCTGATACCGCAGGGGACGTTTTATGCATCACTAATGTTATTCCGGATTTATACGATGCTGGAATACGTATATGAGTAGCACTTGGTGTTGTATCTCCATGTATTATTTCTCGAACTATGTTCACAACTTGACCTGTTTAAAACCATTCATAAAGATTTAAATTTAAATATTTTACATTTATAATAAATCAACATTTTAATCCATTTACCAAGAACATTAATTTTACGCCATTTATAATCCATTGAAATAAGTGGTGTTAAGTCAGTTGTAGCATTCCAATGGGCCAGTACATCAGCTCTCCGTATCAATAGAATACTAGGACTTACAAGCAAATGCCAAAGTGTCTAGAAAAAATATTATTTAAGAATTATATTAATATACATACAACCATAAATTGAAACTACAATATAAAACTGTATAATTTAGTTATTGACTATGTCATTATATTAGTTTTTATTTTATGATTTATTTCAAATATTAATATATAAAATTTAAACCTTATAAATTACATTTTATGATTAACTTGAATTGTTTTTTTTGTTAAATAAATATATTTCTTTCTAATAAGAAATAATTCATAATTTTGTGTGTTTTAAAATCAAGATTATTCAAATCAATAGTGTTTATTAATTGTATACTTAATTATCGTAAATATATAACTATATATTCAACTAACTTGTTCTGGAACACACTGCAAAGGATTTGCCAAATAAATTCCTGCTTGGCTAACTCCAAATATTAATTGATGATGCCATGCATCTGGTATGTCATGTCCTTCACCACAATGTTGTAAATTTAATGTTGCTATTGGTGCAGCACCTAAAATAAGATTTATTTATTATAAATATTTAGTATTAAAATAGTTATTAAATAATACGTAAATAAATATTATATACCTCTTGAAATCCAATATTGTAACCAATGTGAGAGAGATACTTTTCTTTCTGGATAAAACGAAAAGAATTTTGTTATGACCATATCATTGGTTGCTAATGATATACCTCGTGCAATGTCTTCATGTGTTGCGCCTGCTTGTGATCGACTTAATAAATATCGAGGTAAGGATGCGCCTGGTTCGCGTAATCTAGTTCCTACTCCTTTTATCAGAATTTCTAATCCAAAAGGAATTTCTAACGCATACTGTAATTATTAAAAATATTGTAAATATAAAATATTATGAACATTATTCACATATAATTATTTAAAATTACATATGTCCATTTAATATTAGAAGGATGGATGGAATAATTTTTTTAAAAATTTAAAATATAAAAAATACACATTTTGCATTGAATTTCTATAAAAGATCATGATTTATATTACATAAATTATAATTATAAAACAAATTTTTTTGAGAAATTTTGTACAAACTGTGTGTTTTATATGTTAAAAAATTTAAGGAGACACAATTATCATGTCTGTCCTTCTAGTATTAAACTAATTATTATGTTAACCTTTCTAATGTGCAGTTTCTATAATGTGAACATATCTTCCTTATTTCTCCACACTCCATTCCAATTAAACATTATTGTATTGACAATATTTATAGGTTATTTAATTATATATACACATTAATTAATGTATATATTAATATTTTACAAACAAGTAAATAACTTGTTTACATGCGCAGTGTGTTACTGCACCATTGTACAGATGAATAAAACATCGGCTACTGAGTTGTAGAGGGGATAAGGGGAAAATTCACATTAAAGAAATTTACTGATAATGTTCAGTTCACATTAGAGAAGTTTTAGTGTAAACTAATAATTGAAATGAACACTTACAAGTGCATTAATAGCAGCTGTAGCACCACATGCAGAAGTTCCAATTTGAGTAACTTGTTTTGCAATAGCTTCTTGTTCCGTCCATAACATTACTTTATCAATTTGTAAAAGACTATCTAAATGTTCATTATTTATTTCATTCTCCTATTTCAGAAATTTTTTTTATAAATATTAAATTAAATTAAATTAAAGCAAATTAATTTCTAATTATAAATTTTATAATTTTGTTTAATCCGGTAAAAATAAATAAATATGTCTAGTATTCATTAATAATTACCAAATTAGATTCTCTGCTCTGATTGAAGGCAGCTTGTTTGTCAAGCATTAGTTTCTTTGCCATCATACGATGATATAAATTTGAGCTCAGATTAATTTTACATGAATTTAAATTTAAATTTTCAGTAACTGATATCGTTGAGCTTTCAGTCCACATTTCAGGTTCTATATCTCTGTTGTCACCAGGAGAAATTAAATCACCACTGGTAGTGTGATAACCAAAAGATTGAGGTAGAGGGCAGGATATCGTATGTCGTTGCATACTAGAAGCTTCCCAAGGCTCTAAAAATATATAAATATAATTATACATTAAAAAAATATACAAATATACCAATAAACCCATTAAGACCCAAGTTTCTAACAGAATAGAATAGCTTCAAGTTGAATACAGGATTCATATCACATTGAAAAAATAGTTACCCTAATAGTATATGGAAAAAATAATGAGTTTTCCCTCCTATCATCTTTATGATTGGATCAATTGTTAAAAAATAGATTGAAAAAAGTGTCTTCAGCTGAAAGATGAATTATACAAAACAAAAACAAAAATTACTCCTTTTTTTATTTCCTCATAATTTTATGGTATATAAATATTTCATATATAAATTTCAAAATTTATATACAGATTATATATAAAATTCAAATCATTTTATGTATATTTTTTATTTTTAATTGTAACAAATATTAATTTGTCATTTAACAATTGATCCAATCTAAAAATGATACCAATCAAAACTCATTTTTATACATAGAATTAATTGGCATAGTTTGTTTTTAAAAATTATGATTGTTTGATTTGTTAAAAATGATGTTTAATGGAATTGAAAAAAATAGGGTTAACTTCTATTGAACGTGATACGAATCCTATATTCAGTTTGAGGCTATCTACGTCGAGGCTTATTGTCTGGTCTTAATGAATTAATATAAATTATAAATTCAAATTCAACTTTTTAATACTTGTTAGGCATACTTTTCAGTATGTAACACGTAACAAAAATATTAAATCACAGATTAATAGATGTTTATCTTGTAGTATTTGGAAATAATTTTATTCCAAAAACTAGGCTTAGAAACGTTTAAAATTGATATATTTTAACTTCCTGTTGTAAAAAGTGACTTAAGGTGGAACAGATGAAAACTTAAATTTTTGTAATCAAATTTTGTTGAAATTTTGAATATGCTATCTGTTTTCTATTCTTGAAATTTCGCCAAATTTTCAAAAAAAATTTAATTAATTTATGAGCTAAGATATTATGTTAAATTTTTAACCGATTAAAATTAAGTCTTATAGAACTAGGAAATAGGAAACATTTTTACTTATTCAGGAATAACAAATAATAAAAAGGAGAACTGTTTAAGAAAGTATAATTAAACATCTGACATACTACAATATAAAATTAAAACCACTGATTAGACAATTATAAAGAGTATGAACATTAAAATATGGATTTTTATGAGTTTTTAAAATTTCTACAGGCAGAATATAGTCATGGCTATAATGATAAACCAAACTCGTCAATGCAAATTAACAATAAATCGATATTTGTTATCCATATTAATAATTTTGAAGAATGTAAGAATTCTATTTATATTAAATTGAGTATAACAAACTTATATTATATAATAGGTATATTACTAGTAAATGCTTTATGAATATTTCAGGTAATGAAATCGTTTCGACATTTGTAATAATTTATAATGGATTAAATAAATATCTTATTATGAGAAGTTTACTAAATAAATAAGCTGTATAAAGGTAAAAAAACTTCGACCGTGGTATGTGAATTCACCAAATATATTAACTTTGAGATTTCATTAAATCAAGAATTAAATAAATAGTTTTGCACTAAATATTTGTATAACTCTACTGAAAAAATAAATTATATTACTAAACGAATCAATTTAATGATTATATTATTATAAATTATTATTTATATAATGTATAATATTAATAAAATAATAATTGTAGAAAAACTATATTTTTAAAAATAAATTTAATTCACAGAAATCTTAGCGATCTGACCTATTTAATATTTTCTGGTTTTACTAACATTTATTTATTTATTTATTTAATATCAATTAACGGGCTATTATCCTATATACAGTACATGGACGTAAATTAAAATAAAAATTTCACAATTACATTCATCGACTATAAAAGTCAAAAACTTTGGATAAAACTACTAAGTCAATACAATTATATTATACATCAATCAAAGGACAGTTTCAATTCATAAATAAGAATATTAATTTGTAGTAGGCATAGTCTGTAAATATTAGTTAATATAGTTTAGAAATATTTGTTTTGGTACAAAAAGGTCATCGTATTCAGAAAAAAATTTGATTTGCAAGTCAGAGTACGTTCGATATTATCATTGTAAAATAGGTTAGCTTTATAATTAATAGTTGTGAATATATTGGGTTTGCATAAGTAGTGAGTTAGGAGAGTATGATTTATAGGTGGGGATATCAATGAAAGCAAGTTAGGGTTTAATAAGATGGAACATAGGAATAACAAGTCTGATCTCAACCTTCTAAGCCTCAGATGTATCAGGCCAGACTGTTGACAAGCTCCAGTATAATCGTGTTGCAGCTTTTGTTTAAATATATTTATTATTTATTAAATTCAATTATTTGTTTATTATTTGTAATTCAGTAAAATAATTAAATTTAATTTTAGCCTGCATATTGAAAATTGTATTAACCAAATTAATGTTAGCCAAATTTATATATATATATATATCAATAGACAATTTATATCCGTGTGATAAAGATAAAAAAAGAAATGTATATTTTCACCTTAAAATAAGTGACAGTGTTGCCGCTTTTTTATATATTTTACAACTCACACGCGATTTCACATCAGAATTTGTTAATGACTAATATATATAATTTATTTACATATTAATTTACATAATAATAATTTCAAATGATTAACTTAAAGTCTTTAAAAAGTTTGACAGATTAGAAAAATTGGATTATGCAAAATCAAAAGCTAAGTTGATATAGTTGATAAATTGTATAACCAAATTTGTAAACATGCTCTAGAATGTTTGTAATTATATATATATATATAATTATTTATAATATAATATGGAATTCAATTAAAAAGCGAGTTATTAGTTATTATATATGAAAAGAAAAAAAGAAAAAAAAATATATTCAATAGAAATTGTTTGCTTTTATATTTATAAAATGTTAATGTAAACTCTTAATAATTAAATGTAAATAATGTATTGATTTGGCGGAGCACATTGGGCGGCCTTCGACCTCCATCAAAAAGGGATGGACAGGGGGAGAGGCACCCCAACCCCCGTCAACCTTTAAAAATCTAGTCAAGCCCAAAATACATGGTCCTAGGGGGCCCCCAGCACCGTATTGTATGAGCGAGACTTTGAAAATACCATTCCGCACACGAATTGATTCTTAATAGTTTTGAAGTCCATCCCCAAAACCACCAGAACTGATACACACAGTGGTAATTTTGAGGTATTTTTCAGTTATTTTACACTGTTGCCAGATTTGCTAATCTCATAAAGACCGTTTGCACTTGTATATTGTTATATACAATATATTATTGTTTTAAATTTTGCGGCACTTTCAGGAATATATACATTAACATTAAGACAGAATCTGTTAAAATTTTTAAAAGATTTTAAAAAAGTTATGTTAAAATCAATAATAGTACTTTAGTCCCATGGGAGTAAAGTGCCCGTTTTACTCCCCGAGTGTTTGTAGTCCAGTATCGGAACCCCTGGTGGGGATCCAGGGGACAAAGACGCTAGCAGGGTCCAAGGGCGGAGCCCTTGGTGGAGGCCTAGGAGGCGAAGCCTTATAAAAAAAGAAAGAAAGACATTTTGTAAAGAGTTGCAAAAATAAATTAATATAAAATTCAGACACAGTTCAGAACCATTGCACAATAAATGTATTGGACAATAATTTTCTGAGGAACTAAAACGGGTATTTCACTCCCGGCTAACAGGGAGTAAAACAGGGTGTTTAAAGGCACGTGCGACAAAAAAGAATGTTAATGCTTAAAAACTATTGTTTTTCCTATACGGAACGGAAGTGTACAAAATATTATAATGTCGCTTTCAAAAGGTTAATATATGTTTAGTACACCTCAACATTTACTAAACTATATATTAACCTTCAATAAGCGACATAATAACATTTTCTACACTTCCGTTTCGTATGGGTTTGTATAATATGAATCAACTTGTAACTTTTTCTAAGTTTAATAAAAGACCACGAGGAACTAATTATTATTAACGATAATAATTATTTCGTGTTTTTACTTTATTTAACTTTATTTTACTTTATAAAAGACTTTATTTAAAAACAGTTTATTTAAATATTTAAATCTTCATTTAAAGAATTATTATCGTTAATAATAATTAATTCCTCATGCTCTTTTGTTAAACTTGGAAAAAGTTACAACTTAAATGATGTTATGTTAATCACTTGAAATTATTATTATGTAAATTAATATGTAAATAAATTATATATATTAGACATTAAACAATTTTGGTGTGGAATCACTGACGAGTTGTTAATTTATTATACAGATTTAGTACCTCAATAAAATTACACAATTTTGACCACTATATATCACAATGTAATGCACTACATTTTAAATTATTATAATACAGTACAGTTATTATGAGCGTAGTATATTATATTATATTCAAATGAAAATGAGCAGGACATTTTTGCATAGATTTTATCATACTGTCTTATAATAACTTAAAAATGAATAGTTATTCCTACTTTATGATACATAATAGTACAACTTATATAACCTATTTTTGATATGTAAAGAGAATTAAAAAAAATTAAACTTAATATAAATATTATATATTTATTTGTTTGCTATAGTATATATATATATAAATATAGTAATTTTTAAGTAAGAAAATATAATATATAAAGTATTTAAATTAAAAAAATAATGTGAATTATAATCAAATTATAACAATAAAAATATAACTTATATGTTTTAGTATTAGATTCTGTTTTTTTTTTTAACTTTAGAAAATGTATTATTATTTTATAAATAACATACTTAAACTACTTGTCGAATTTAATTGCCAATGTACAGATGAATAAACTTTCTTTGAGACTGAATTTCCTAAATGACCTGATTTTGCATTTTGTTGTTCTTGACCATTATTTTGATTAGTAATAACACATATTTCATTGTCAGGTGCATTTTGAGTTGTTTGTTTCAAGACTACTTTTCCTCCACTTAAATCATTTAATAAAACTTGATCTGTTTCGACATTATCCATAGCAATATTTTGAATATCTTCATTTATTGATGCCAAGTCACTATCACCGGTATCCTGTTATAGTTATACAATTAGTGTTTTATTTTCAATAAATCATTAAAAAAATAAAAATTGGCAATAAAATAATTATTTAAAAGAAATTGTAATAAAACTTAAACTTAATATTTTATAATAATAAAAAATAATGTAAATATGTAACTTAATATAATAGTTAACTGGTCAAGGTAATTACTTGTTCACAAGAAGGTCCAGGATCAAAATCCATTTCTAAAAAATCCATTTCAGGGCTTGATCTTCCACTTTGATGTTCTTGAATTTCTCTATTTTCTCTCATTTGAGTTAGATTAACACAATGTGCCATTGCTGAATCATCATTACCTTTATATGTATAAATACAATAATCTTCACTATCTGACAAATCTCCTTCATTTCCTGAACTTGAATCTCGACGTTCTCGAAATCTCTAAAATTATATATTAATATAAATTATTTTAAATTTATTTAATTTAATTAAATTATAAGTTTATTAAAACTAATTTAAAATGCAATTGAAAATACTATAATTATTAATTAAATTTATCTATGAAATACATTTTATTAATTTCGTCATTTATAGATATGATTATGTTTTTACCCTAGATAAACCACTTGGACCAGCACTAGAATCTCTGCAATTATGATTATTAATATTAGGTCTCAATATACAACAAGTTCCATGACTGGTTGACCCAATATTACTTCCTATGTCATTTAAAGGACAAGGTGATGGGTATGAAGTTAAGGAACTCGCTCTATCTGCATCTGGACCAGAGTTTGAGCTACATGAAACTTTAGGAGGACACTTCTCTATCCTTGTAACATAGTCAACGTTGTTTCTTAAATCGGTATCCTCAACTAGTATTGAGTTAAATGATGAACAACTAGGCAATGGCTCTATGAAGGTAGGCACGCTAGCAAAAGTTAGACTCTCTGACATGGAATTAATAGGCACTGAATTACTCGTGTGATTTGATGCCATTTCAGCACCTGTAGGACATGCATTTGCATTTTTTCTTAAATTCGTGGGATGAGAGGTAAATTTATATTTTGATTGATCAGAATTGTAACTCTTATGAGCTTGTTCTAATGGATATAGGCCATTGCAAAGCATACGTGATCTATCAACCAGAAGAGGATTGCTAATATCATTGTCTTCAACATTATTGTTAACATTCAAATCCTTTTGTATTTTGTTTTGTATCTTCACATTACTGCATAATTTTGTACCTTCATCTTTCAAATCATAATTATCTGATTTATTTTGATCACGATTAGAATTCATTATATAATATATAGTAATTCTAAAAAATACACAAACTATTTTTATTTATACATATTTTACATAATTATATTAATAAAATATAATCAATTCAAAACTTACCATTGTTTAATGTTATTTTAAAATATTGAAATATAATATTGACTAAATAAATTAAATATTATAAGTCAATAAAAAATTAGACATTAAAAATTTCTATTGAAATAAAATATATTAAAAAAAAATTTGTTTTAAATTTTGCTATAATTCTTATTATATGTTCACTGCATATATTAATTTTATTATAAATGATTATACTCTTTAAACAAGGATAACTAGTTAAAAACAAACAAATGCATACTATAATATATTAGTTATGTATAAAAATATTTATGAATAATAAATGTGTATTAGCTATTGGCCTACAGGGCACACTGTCCCTA
>JABFQC010005285.1:0-11770 GCA_022817085.1 Psilanteris sp. ZL-2020 | reverse complement strand
CATGAGTAGTTTTCTACCAACTCAGACGTTGAAGATAAATCTAATGTGTTTTGTACACCACTATTTTGGTTTTGATTACTGTTCGAGCTTGAATTTGAACTATTACGGAACTGTGCCTGATTTTGTCGGTTATCGACTAACATTTGAAGACTAAACAATGGGTTTCCTGAAGTATTAGCTGGAGTCACACTTTTTGATGCCACTGTAGGTGTGTGCCATGTAGGTGGAGCCTGAGTGTGCGCCAGTTGCGGTGTTAAATGTGGAGTACGTGCAATTGATGGATGAGAGTAAAAACCTCCTGGATTCAGTGCAGCCCCACTTAAAGCAGTTGGATGAATGTTTAATCCTAAAATAAGATATTTATTTAGTGGAATACATAATTATTTGAAAGTGGTTTATTTAAATACAAAGTTTACCTAATGTAATTAGTAAGTAATTAATGTAAGTTTAACTCTTTAATTTAAATCAAATTAGATATAAAATACTAATTATTCATATTTCATTATAAATTAATCAAATATCTTAATAATATTAAAATATATAAATTACATTTAAAATATTACTTTGATATTATTAACAACAAATATTAAATCTTTCAAGTATATTATAATAATTATATCCTTAATACAATATTTAAAACTGACCAAAATCTTGTTACACTTTTTGAAAATACTATCTTAGTCACACTTTGGTCACAAGCTTCTTCAAAAGGTACAATATTCAAGTGAAAAAAGATCTGTTAGTTTTAAATTCTTTATAAATTATTATTTACAATTGATTTATGTAGTATAACTGTTATTGTTGCTTTCTATAATTTTTATCTAAAAATTCTCATTTGCTGTTAAAATTATAAAATTCCTATTTAAAATATTCATTTTATAAGAGAACTTTTAATTATTAATTACTTTGTTCATAGAATTCATATACATATTAATTACCCCTTAAGGTGGTTCTTCAATCGATTTTGATAGATATTGCATATTTCATTATATTTTCGTTAATTTATTCAATACATTTATTTTTCGTGTATAACCACATTTTCTCATTTTTATAGAATTTATTTAATGTAACAGAAATTAATTTAACATAATATTGAAAACGTAAATAGAAAACTCGTTTTGGAGGTGATAACAAAACGAGTTTACTAATTACGTCGAGAATATCAATTGAAATTTTACATTTATAATAGAAAAATAATTTTCCATCAGCGAAAAATGTGGGCAAATTCTTGCATGTTATTAAAAAGCAAATTTTAATACTGCAATAAAAGAAAACACTATTCCGTTACATTAGACTTGAAGAACCTCCTTAAGGCGGTTCTTCAAGCCTGACATATCAAAATTAGTGTATTGCAATATTAATTCTATTGGCGATTTCGGAAAGTAATAATATTTTTTATTAAAAAAGGACACACTTAGCTGAATAACATTGTCTGTCTTATTAATATAAAATATTAATACTTTCCGAAATCAGCACAGGTATTTTATATTAGAAAAAATGTATATTTTTTTATCCTAGATTTTATTTTTATTTACTTAACTTTGAATAATTAAATAATTATAACATATAATGGGTACAAAATCAAATTTAATAGACTTTACTAAAACATGAATAATATTTTTCTTTTTTACACTTTGGTTTGTAGGTTTGTAAATCAGGCGCTTTATCAAAGTCAAATCCTACTCATCCCCAACTATTTCTTCTGCTCTACGATTCAAGCTACCAAATAATTTTATAAGATAAATGCGAAAACGAACCGCTTCAAATGCAATTTAATCAACGTCTCGATTACGCGGGTGTAATTTATTAGAAATGCAGGACCTGGCATTATCTGCTCGACAACCGTTGGACCGAGAACGAAGGATTCGTTAGAGATGACCCGCAGGATTGCACGAGACTTCGTTTCAGGGTTTGCAAGCTCCAGGAAATCGCGCGAGTTACCCGTCAACGTTGCTAGAATTAATGGATTTAAATCCCCTTTTCATCCTTCTCGTGTCAAAAGGGAAAAATATGGTGTTATACAAGAGCTATTCTGCATGATTCGAAACACAATATATGAAATAAAAAATGAAAAAAAATATATATATAACATTGTGTTCTAAACTAGAAACTTGCTATTCGAATAGGTGAAAGGTGTAGGAGACGAAGAAAGTCGCGTAACTAATTCTCCGAAACTTTTATCTTTATTACCAAGTGACTTTCGACTCTTTGCGCTTTTATCTTCTAGGGACCAATAAGTCTATTACACGCTCTCGGAGTTAATTAGTGTCAGAAATCGTAATCCTATTGAGGACTAATGTTTGTTTTCGTCGGGTTATGATAGGGCAGGTAGATCTTGGTAATATTATCTGATTTGAATAACTTTTTCATTTTAGGGCAAAGTAAGGTTTAGATAATCTAAATGGAAAATGGAATAGTACATTTGACTAAGTCAAATTACTATTATAATTATTTGTTAATGGACAAAACCAAGAAGGTAAATTTCTATTTTACTGTTTCTGATTTATATATTAAAACTCTTTAAACATGGAGAAAAATCATTGTTTTTAGTCTTGAATTTTTTTGTTTACATATTACAATAAGATATATAACTTAAAACATATATTTAATTAAAAATAATCATAAAAACACTGCATATTTTTATTATTTATTCAAAAATCTTATCATTTGTAAAATTTTATTTTTTAAATAAAATACAATTAATATAATACATTATATATAATAATATTTAACAACTTATATTTAATTTATGCAATATATATAACATTTATCATTGTATTAATTGACAAATTCTGTCAATAATATAACTATATATAATAGTGACAGCAAATGATAATTTATAAACTGAGATGTTCATTCATTGATCAATTATTGAAAGTGAATACAATTTCATAAATAAAATTAAACGACATTATCTTATCATATAGTTGTCATTAAATTCAATAACAATGATTTATAATTGAAGCATTAATCATTCATATTAAAATGATTTCCAAATAGAAAAGTGGAATAGTTTTTCAAAAACAATATATAGTGTAATTATTTTATTGTTTGCATTCTATTTGTCCAAGTATCTTTATGAAAATGTTGATAACGATAACTTGAAATTTAATAAACTAAACAATATATTATGCTTGATCATTAATTTCATTCTTTCAGACCTTTGTTTCCACTATTAAGCGAGAAGTTCCGAAGTCCACGTAAATTATTCCTCAAAATGCAAATGACAACGCCAATCGTCATACAAACATCGACCCGCTCTTAAAAGATTGCAACTGACCCACTTCGCCGATAATAGATTTATTAAATAAGGCAATAACCACTCGAAGGATATTAGGCGAATTTTATTCAAAGAATAACAGATGCATTATTCTTTACAATGTTTCAGCTGAGTTTGTTTTCCAAAACGAAGTATAGACGAAAGCTCAATGAGTGGGTGGAAGAATGTTGTGCAGAGTATCGACGCAGGGAGAGGGATGGAAAAATGTGGCTAGACTTGCCGTTAGGGGATTGCCGCGCATGTGCACTCGGAGTTCGGGAAAAAGGCACATGGTCTGACCTTTTCTCCCTGAATTGTATCCAAAGGCCTCCGCCCCTTCTGCCAAATCTGCCCGCTTTTCCTATTGTGCTCCCCAGGCTGTTTATAAATAACGATCTTGGGGTAAGAAAATTCGACCGGAAAAATGTGCCGCACCGAATTTATCGTTGGCGTTTTGTGCCAGCTGATACTTTTGGGTTCAAATTTATGCGCGTTAAGAAAATTTAATGGGATTAATCGGTGAGATTGATCTACGTAAACGATGTACTGGAATAATCGATGGAATGATCTTGCCGAGGTAAATAAATCGGGATGTGCTAATCAGGATTTTGCATCGCATTTAAGATTAATGAGAATGACCGAATTGTGTACAGTTACCAAATCATGTTAGCTAAATTCAGAAGGGGATGATATACGGAGGATAATTAAGATAAATATTATTTGGATCTAATGAATTAAAGATTGTCAAATAAAACGCGTTAAATCAAATATTATATTATGTAATTGTTGATTTATTTACTGACAAGATGAAAGCTTGTTTAATAATCATAACAATTTATTATAAATTATACAATATTGTTCTTTTATTAAGATTAAAATAATTAATACGCGTATGTTATAATTTTTCTTGTCTATTTTATTAGATAATTATTTATTTTACTAATTTCTGAAATTATATGGAAATATAAATCAAATTTATATTTCGAAATCATACAAATGCAAATCAAAATTATTTCCAATTAAATTTATATCATAGTGGTTCAAAAGACTGACTTGACATATCATTTGATACAAATATATTTTCTTAATTCTAACTCATTGCAATTTATAACCCATATGAACCATGTATAAATTTAATGAGGAAATCCTTATCGCCGATGAAATAGATAACGATAATTACGATGTCAATTAAAATAAATTAAGTCATGAGTACACAAATTTGATGGATCATTCAGCTACTCGATTCGGATGTTGTCATCTTTAGATCTAATTATATTAGTTAAGGTACAAGTTGTGGAGACGTGGCAAAAAAGTCTAAATTAACACATGGTTGAATTATGGTGTTTGTTTATGAATCTTGTAATCAAAATCTGACTTCTTGTTTTTTTAATTTATTTTGATTCATGTAGTTGAAAGAAGTTTATTCATGTGTCCTGTTCTTAGAATTTATATATTTTTTATAAATTTGATTATACAGACAAAAATAAATTAGAAGCATTAAGACTGATTCATACGTCATAAATATATATTAAATATCTAAAAGCAATACAACCTAATGTAGTATTTTAATATTTAATTAAATTATACATTATTATCTGATACAATGAAAAATAATATTAATAAAAATAGCAAATTAATTTGAAACAATAAATGTATGTAAAAAATAAGTTTACACAACTTAAAAAGAAATTATTTTAAATATTTATATCATAAAATATAGTATGTCTAAATATCTATAAAGATAATTGTATATTCTATGTATAAAGATAATATAAAGACAACATAAGTGTTTTGTATAAACAGTAATTTGATATAACAAAATCTAGTCGTCTCATATTAAAACATTTGCTTGTGCTTTTAGAAATATCGTTTGAATGACTTAAATTCATAAAAACGATATGTCACAGAGTCAAATGATTAAAAAACGCCTGCATCTCAGGTAGAAATTGTTGTTTTTTCCAGCTGTAGTAATCATGTTACGTTATGTTATTGCGGCAGATCGTTTGGCGCCCGGATGATGTGTTACTGCTATAATGACACATTTCCCCACGCGCGCTAATACTTTTATATATATATATATATATATTTTTTTTAATCTCTGGGCTCGTGTCGGACGCGTGTTCTACGCCCCTACTCTATTTTTATACCCCATCAGACCCGACGTATTTCGATGGTCCAATGCGACGCGGTCATTACTTTTTAGTTCTTCTGCTCTTGACTTTCTTTCAAATTTATTGTGACGTTTTGGTCATATTGCAAATGTTTGATTATGTAATTTGATATCGACATTGCACTGCATTTATTCATTTTGGTTAATTATTATAATTATAAATAATATATTGAAAAAATGTTTAACTTCAATTAAATGTATTAATTTGAATAAAAAAAGAAATATCTCATAAACTTTGATAATAATATAAAAAAAAATGTGTAATTTGAATAGAAATATATATATATATAATACAGTGTAAGCGTACATTTATATTTATGAATGAATATTATATTGAATATTTAAAATGTATTAAATTTACTAATGGCTTCAATAAGGACAAGTCATTTTAAGATGTCACTGCTCGCTCAAAGAGTCAACATTTTATATTTTATTTAAAATATGAATAATGGATCATGTTGTGTAGCCATTTTTTTAATTAATTCAATATATTTTCATTCGTATACATTATTTTTATAATCAATTATGTATAATAAACACTTTCATATTGAATAAAAAGTCTAGAACCAATTGGTAATTGGCGTTAATAGGTTTTTTTTAACATTTCGTATTCATGATACTAAAAGTTTATTATTATGGTTTATTATTATCCTCTATAATACGAATAAAAAAAGTTGCATTTTTCGATGGTAAAGAATGAATGATGTTCTAATCGTTGCCACAAGTTGCAGAAAGATTATTTGAAAATATTCGAACATAATAAAAAGATAAAAATGCCATCTTTAATAGCAAAGGTTAGCAATATTATAACTGTTTATTACAATGTAGACATAACAATTTAAGTCCATCATTATGTAACCCAATTATTCGCGTCTTAACAGATTAATTAGTTTTTCTATTACGATTGTGATTATGATTATAAATCTATTGTTTGACAACTCATTTTTAATAGCGACATATCAATTGAATTTATGACCCAACCAAAACTATATTATATTTATTAAGTTTTAATTTAATTATCAGTAGTGTATCCGGCGTCCAATCCGTGTTAATTCAGTCCTAAAATTTGTTTTGTTTCTGCGATTGATTGTAGACCATAAAAACTTGAATGTTGATTAACGCAACCAGACGACTCATTAGCGAAGTTGGCGGGCACTTTGAACGGTTGAGGAAATGCGTTGAGTAATTCGAGAAAAGTCGCAATTAAAATGTTACCGTTGTCGCAGACATGACATTTTCGCGACTCTATAGATACTCGCTTCCTTTTCATACCAATGAAGACAGTGAAAAACAGCCGCAAAGAAACATGAAATTTTGAAGGAAAAAACCATGGCCGCATGAGGAGGAGATTATATAAATAAATTTAATAAAAAAGAGAAAGGAGGAATATTGGAAAACGTATATAATTGCGTAGCTTATTAAAGGTACCGAAGAGTTGCGAATTAATGAACACGCGTTTTGAGAGACGATTCTTGTATTATAGCGTTGCATTTATGTCATCGAAAATATGCATTTTCTGCTAATTCGGGGACAAACAAATGTGTAGGAAAATTTATCTTGTATTATTTATTTTTCATGGTGAATATAAAAGTAATTATAAATAATTATTATATAGATCTTCGTTTAAATATATATATATATATATATATATATATATAAAGTAATAAAAATTTGGCTACAGTTTTAGACACATATAATTAAATAAAATTAGATAATTTAATGCAGATATGAAGTATACCAGTATTTGTGTACGCGTGTGTAAATTACGACTGTATAAAATAGATGAAATGTTAATTAATAATGTGATATTTAACATTCAAAATGTGTAAAAGTATTGTTTCGTTCTTCACTACGTTTTGAACTACACAAATATGTCTATGTATGTTGTTAAAATCTATTTAAGAGGATGGTCCAAAAAATTATTTTAAGTATTTGTGAAATTAATTAAACGAACTTATTGCGTTAACAAAGAACACGGTTAACGCAAGTAATTAATATTATAAAGTAATTAATATTCACAAAAAAAAATAATTCTAAAAATAAATTTTCATGACATCCTCTTGAGGTGATCTTTAAGATCTGACGTAACAGAATTGGTGTGTTATAAAGAATTATGAAATAACAAATATTACAATATAAAATTTAATTTTTAATTTTAAATTGTTCGCGTTTTAAGTAAACTCGTTTTTTTACCGTTTCAAACAAGTTCATTTATAACTATCAAAAAAATAATAAGTAATTATGTATCTTTCATTTGTATTGTTCTTCACAAAAGATAAAACGTCTGAATTAAATTTCTGGTACAAATGTAATACATTTACAAATATATATTTGAAAATAGTTCAAATCCAGTCAGACTGGAGAACAACCTTAATTGAGCTACGTCACTTGTTTTGAACGGTGAACTCGTATCTGGTGAATTAATCGAATTATTATAATTAAACTAAAATAATCTGTCAACGATCAAAAGAGTCTGACGTAAAGCCTTCACGATGATACAGATTTTATTAACTCGTTACATCAGTTTCAGCTAAATGAAAATTGTAACGTCAGGGGTATAAGGTTTCAGCTATTCATCATCGAAACCATGTTTTTATTTTGTATTTATTTTATAGATTACAAAAATTATGTACAAAAAACCGCAACGCGTATATACAAATATTGTTAGAATGAGTTTAAAAAAATAATTTAATGAACAAATACGATAAACTTAAATTTATTAAACAATAAACAATGACGATCGCGTTTACAAAATAAATATTTATGTACCAACGGTTGCGAAATGCTCCAAATTGAAAGAACAAAAAAAATTATTTATAATAATTATAATCCAGTTAAATTTAATTTGATGCATCATGCACTTCACAAGCAAACAATACGTTCGCGCGCGCCCCAAGATAAACTGCGTTAAAATTCGCGTTTGTTGTTTCGGAAAAATATTTGCAATAATCTGGCGTTCGTTTCTTCTTTATTTACTTACGTAAGATAAAGACAGATAACAGGATAATTCTTTACGCGTATGCGTTATAGATGCGATAACACTGACGTTTGTTTATTGACGGATTACGGATGATAACCGGCACTTATCGTAGAAATCTGCTCCGTGGCTGATCGATATGTTGTTTGTTTACTGTTTATATATAAAATTATTTATTTCCAACCGGCGACGAATGCTAATTTATTTCTCCGAAAATACATTCGCACGCGTTCACGAATGAGAGAAAAGGCAAATCGTAATGTAAAAAAAATAGAATAGAAAACAATGATATGCGCGCGTGACGTAATGTATATCAATCACCGGTACATTCAGAGAAAAAATGATAAATTTAGTCAATTTAACCGAGTTTTCAGTAAAGTAGGCCAAACTGAAAAGATCAGATATTTGGATAGAACGTGGCAGCCAATATTACACTCGAATTAACAAATTCGGTCGATTTTACTGAATTTTTCAATTCTGTCAGTTAAAAATGTCAGCTTAGGCAACGTTGTATTATAAAATTACAGTTATTTTAATCAAAACTAAATATCGCGGTTAATTTAACTGCACGCAGAGAACATTTCGTTAATTCAATGAAAATTTTCAAAATATTCAGTAAATTACCAAATTTATATGGCTGAATCAACAAAACTCTTCTCTGCGTTGACAATTTGACACTTACGATATAGGTTTAACTAAACGTTTCAGTATATCTTGCTAAGTAATTTTTCTCAGCACATTTTACCAACATTCGTTAACATTAATTCTTTCGCTTGCATCTCAATGACGCGAGTTTCCAAAGAGAAACCATTTTGAAAACGAAATCGATTTCCAAGAAGTGCATTCTTCCCGGTGTCTGTAGAGGAAGAAAGCAGAAAAGGAAAAATAAAGAAAAAAAAGAAAAAAAAAACAATTATATAGTGTCATCGTTTGGATCGATAGATGAAACTCCGAGAATGCCCATGTTTGCTCAAGTGTCGAGGTCGAATCACTTTTCCTCCACAATGTTGTGGGGAAACCAGTGCGTGTGTGTACGTCGGTATACGTAATGTCATTATGCAACGCCGGTGGACACACGTCACGATGCGCAAACGCGTTTGCAAAAATAACTGATTATTTAATTACAATTTAAGGACACCGTTTTGCGCAATAATTGTTTTCATTTTCGAACGCGACGGTTGTCTCGGTTATTCAATATACCGTATTCGAATCGTTTACGATTTTGTATATTCAATATCTGACTCTGGTACGTGGTTTGAACTTGCTTTGGATCAGAATTGGGACGTTTTGGAATATTCTATCTGGCGGCGATCGCGAGCGAAATTTTCGTTCGCCTCGTAAAATACGGTTTTGTTTGCATCGCGCGGTTTAGCGACGATTTTAATCTATGCAATTAATGCCAAACGTGCTAATTTTTAATACTCTTGTTTGTCGCGAGTTTTTGCGGCACTCCCGATAAGGCGGACGGTGTAAATTCCCGTTTTAATATAGGGACCCTGTCGCGGCGCTGTTGCGCAAACCGGCGATCGGAAACTCTGCCAAGGATGCTGAATATGCGGGACAAGGAAAACGTAGTCGAGGAGTTTCTTTTGGAAATTCGATTGCGTTGCGCGCTTCTAACGGGTGTTTTGATTTCAAATAACCATTGGCGTTGGAAAAAAAGCACGCCGATGATAATCGATCGGTCGCTGATTGGCGCAATGGAAAAACCGTTTTTATTGCGGTTTAAAGACAACATTTTTTAACGCTTCCAACGATTTGTGCAACGATTTGTACCCTGCCTCACGGCAAAAAGTCTAATGATTCATTATTAATTATGTAAATGTTCGTTATATGTACCAAAGTTGTTGAACAATGTTGCAAGATTAATTAAAAGCGAGGGCATTTTTGTTCTCCTTTTAACGTATACCAACAGAAATGATTGTGGTGCATCAAAATTATATACATTTTGTTAACAAAAATAGTTTGATTTAAATTGGTCCATGTGTTTAATTAACAAAATTTTGTTTTAAACTAACAAAATTATTTAGTATAGTACGTATACAAATATCCATTTCCTGGCTGTACAAAAGTCGAAATAAACTATATTTATATATATATACAAATATTTTTTTTTTATATTCACAAAATAGTTTAATTGAAACGAATTTTGTAGAACGAACAAAAATTATTTCCTTGTTTATATACATTTTATGTAATACATTTATTGTTAAAAAATTAAAAAGTGAAGTTAGGTTATAAAGTGATTAATAAATGAAGAACGAAAGTAATAATGAGTCACGTTTATGTAGAAATACATTATATTCGATTAATTTTGCAACTATCCACTGAAATAATATAAAAAATAAAAATAAATGTTTGTTAAAAACCAAACATCGTATTTTAACGAATTAACAAAATTAAATTTTACAATTAAGGAACCAATACAATAACTTTGTTCATTTAAAAAAATTAATTTTTTAATCGGTAGTGAATAAACGACAAAAGCAAATTAATTGTATGAAACAAATAAATTTTGTTCATTGAATAACAACCAAACATTTTATTAATCTAACAAACTTCTGATTGAACCAACAAAATATACTTCTATGCGTTACAATCGAAATCGCATTATTTCGTCCAAGAACAAACTTGATGCAAGTAATTTCCCTGAAATGAATGTATATATAGAAACGATACGTGATACCGAGCATTCTCGGACTGAATACTGTATTCAAGATTGGCCGAGGTCGAAATTTAAGGGTTTAACCCGCGCGATTACGAATTTCGATTAATCACCGATTTGACCCGCAACATTAATCCGTTCGCCGTCCGTGCTGAAATTTTGATCGGGGTCAACGACAGATATAATGCACGCAAAGTTTATGAAAGTCGATGTCCAGAAGACGCTCGCGTTGCATATTCATCGGATGCAGATTTAGCGCAAACCACGGCCAACGAAACAATACATTAATTAGCGAGCCCTTGGGGAGTTTTGGTCTCGCAAAGCCGTCGTTTCTTGGAGCGTCTGTCTAACATGCTTATGTCCCTGTACAACAACAATCCTCGGCAACGCAACCGCTTTTATCGTATTTGCGGCGGCGCTCCTGAATTATGAAAAGGATTTGCGCGATCCTAAATTTAGGCTGAAATGATGCTTCGCTTGCAAACGTCGTTGTTTTTGTTTCCGATGTCGTTGTGCGCGATTCAATTTGTTAACGCGTTTCAGACGCAAATCAAATTCGTGAATCGCATATGTGTGTACACTCAGAGAACTAGATTGTTAAATTAACAATCTGGATTGTACAATCTGATCGTTAATTTAACAAGAACAAAAAAAATGTAATATAGTAAATTTATATTGACAAAATTATAAGTATTGTGT
>JABFQC010005284.1:0-11772 GCA_022817085.1 Psilanteris sp. ZL-2020 | reverse complement strand
GTTGTCCTTCGAGCGACTTTAACAGATATTGCAGATTTAAAATATATTTTAAAATTGATTTAATCTGTACTTTCCATTCAATCCAGGCATTTTCTCATTTAGGAGAAATTTTATTTAATGAATGATATAATTATTTATATTTATTTATTAAAGTTTTTGAGGTGATAAAAAAACGAGTTCAGTTAGGACTTCAACTATTTATTATTAAACATTAAAATTTATATTGCATAATATTCTCCTATTATTAAAGAATTTATTGAATCCTAAGAAATGTCTGTTAAATAATAAACGGACGATTTTGTATTTTATTTCTCAAATAATATATAGCATCATAATAATGAACATTATCATAATAAAATATAACAAAGTAATATAAAATAGTATATACACACAATAATAAAATATAATATTCATATTATTTAATATGAAATGCATTTAATTTCAAAAATGCAAAAAATAAATTTAATTAAAAAAATTACCTGAAATACATCAATGGTTTCAACTAGACTGGTCAGTAAATCATTAACTCCTACATTGCCTCGAATTATTGTGAATGACTCTGGAGTAACTTTATTGGATATTATAATTAATAAAATTGGCATTGTTTCTATGTCTATATTGTGTACAGCCGTCTTTACTAAAACTCCTAGATTTTCTTGCAAAGAATTCAGAAACCTGTAAATAAATGATAATATTATTTTTAAACTGATATGTTATATGTTTTATATAGTATATACATATAAATAATTCTTAATTATTAATAATTAATTTAATTTAAATATGAAGTTTAAGTGTTCATATTTTTGAAATATTGTTTAAAAAATATGCTTATTTTTTACATATTAGGTATACATTTTCAAATACAAGAAACATAAAATATTTATAATTAAATAGTATATTGACAGAAATAAACTAAAGTCTCATAAGAAAAGAATATGAGTAACAGTACAGTTATTAATAATCTTAAAAACTTGCATTTGAATATTTAATGTAATTTAAGAAACATTCTTTTGAGCATATTGCATAGATATGAAATATTAACATAAGATTTTTTGATGTTAAAAATTATTTTTCTTAAAATTATCTTTTAATTTTATTAAGAAATATTTATTTTATTTCAGAAGGAACATTTCTTTATATAATTAACAGAACAATAATATGTAATTAATATAAATGCAGCCTTCGTAAATAACTTAGTGCTTTGAATACAAACCATAAAACCACGACCAAACAATTATTAATCAAGCGAGGGTTTTAAACACTGATCAGTACAAATATATCCTAGGAAAACCTTAGTTTTATTAGAATTTTAAAAAAATTTGAGCAAAGCTACCTGACCAAAAGCTAATTAATCAAATCGTTTTTATTATTGATTATCCTACTTTTATTCATACAATTTTCATAAATAAAGTAGCAAATATATAATTTCAATCCAATTGCAATAATAATAATAATAATAATAAAATAATTCTAAAATAATAATATTAATTCATTTTTAGATTACATATACTATATTAAAATAAATATATTATACATATACCGGCTTTCATTAGATTTATGTGTCATATCCCATCCCCAGACAATAAAATTTGCTGAGAGTAGTTGTAAAACTGCCTCCGAACCTAACAATTGTGTGCAAAAAACATGAGTCAAGATGCTGTTATCATGATGTAAATAAACAGCTAACAATTTTTTCTGTAAGATAAAGAAATTTTTACATATAAGTTAATATTTAAAAACCATAATTTATAAAATGAATAAATTTGATTATTTTGCAATAATAAACAAATGATAACAATTTCCTTTTAATATTTATAAAATGTACCTCTTTTGGAACAAAAGCTTCAGAAACAGCTTCTTCAAAAGTTCCTATAAAAAAGTTTGGATGTACGGGGCCATATCTTTTTTCAAATTCTTGCGCGAATTGCAATGTTCCAGCAGTATCATCTTCAATGTTGTCTGACACTTAATTATAAAATTATATTAGTCATTTTAAGAAAAAAACAAAAAAAGCTTCGCGTTATTAATAATTTATAACGACTCAATATAATTAATAACTTAGATTACTTTTAAGTTTTGATAATTAAAATAATAAATTATTTAAAATAAAATAAAATAGATTGTATTAAATATGTATTTTTTTTGTTTAACTTATTATCATATTAAATAATATTCATAATAATTTATACATTATTATTTTAAATTTCATAATTGCCATTATAATTAATATAATACTAATATTATAATACTTTTAAATTAATAGTCATATAAGTATAAATGTGTAACCTAAAGTATAAACTGCAAGGTTTAACAAAAATATATATAAAACAATTTAATCTATTAAATACTATTTCTATATTTTAAAAAAATTCATTAAATTGAAATTTAGTTAATATTAAATAACTGACGTTAAACGTACTTAAGTGTTGAGGCTTTTTTGAAATGACATTATCTATGAAAACATCATCTTCCATTTGAAAAGATTCAGATGCATCTTCAAAATCATCTGCATCTTCTATTTCTTCAGCAGAACTATCTGTATCAACCAAGTCAATGATTTCCTAAAATAAATTAAGTTTTATATTAATAGTTATTTTGTGTTTTAAATTTATAAACATTAATTTAACATAATTATTATAATATATATAAAAAAATTATTATTTTTTTGTTGTAATGAAAAATATTACGTATTCATTTAATCATTTATATAATAACTATTTTTATTTATACAGTATACCTTTTTCTTTTCTTTTACTGTGTTCTTATTAACTGATAAACTATGTTCTGGAAATGATACACCACTTTGTGCTAATATCGTGTTATCATCCTTTAATGAAACTGGCCAGCCCTTCCATACTTGATTCCTAACAGGTACGTCAATAAGAGAATAAATGTCTGATTTTATCTCTAAAATCGTATAGGTCCCAGGAAATTTTAGATTGTAGATTTTATTATGAATTTCATCTTTTACATTTAACGTATAAAATTGTGATAGGCGATCCGACAAGTCATTCCTTAATGTAAAAAATAGATCTTAATTATATAATTAAAAAATTGATACTTAGTAAGCTCTATTTCTTAATATTAGTTTCTTCCATTATAATTTTGTTTCATCTTAATTAAAATTCTGTATTATCTTATTTAAATTATTATTATAAATTTATTTACATTTGTTTGTTGAAATTGTAATGGTTTATATATGAAATCTTATATATCAAAATTTGTAAATTTTCTTTTATTACATTACACTTTGAACATAACTATATGGGTGTTGAGTTATAGTTGTTAATTATTAGAGATTAATAGATAATAATATGTTAGTTAATTAATAGAGAAATTATTATTTAACTGTTTATTTTTGTCGTTATAGAGTATATTTTATTTTGGTATTTTATATTTGTAAACCTAACCTATATTTAATTTTAAATTTGTAATAATCTAATGTAACTAAATATAAAAGGCTGTTGAATAGTCCATTCATGTAATGTAAATAAATAAATAAATTATTTATAATAAAATAATTATTAATTTATTGTATTTCCTTTTATACAAAGTTAGTAGGTTTAATAATATCTACTTAAGATAAAGTGTCAGTTCTACTACAATAAGATTTGTAGTATTTTTATTTATTATTTATTTTAATGTTTTAATTCTTTCTTTAATAAAGGGAACATGATAATATGTAAAAAAAAAGTCAATGATGTAATTGAATTTTTTTTCTCCTGTAAATCTTTACCTAAGAAATGCAAGATAAAAAATAATTATTTGAATATATAAATATTTAAATTGAATTAATATATTATAATTATAAATTTATAGAGACTAATTTATATGAAAAAGCAATGAACTATTAATAAAAGATTGTAAATTTATCTAAAAGGTGTATACTTTTGTTAATACTGTGACTGGAGAAAAAAAATATACCGCAAGTTTTTGTTAAAAGTATAAGCTTTCAATTATTTCGTCATATATATTGTTTGCTTTCAATGCGAACACAAAGGGTGCGTTTTTAATTGTATTGAATGTACTGGCATTAAAGTACTAATACAAGATGAAATTATATGCTTAAACAAGTTAAATGAAGATAGTTTCATTACTGACAGTACTTTCAGTACAATTAAAAACACAACCAAAGTATTTTTTATATTACATATTTTATATATTTTATATTTTGATTATTAAAGATAGCAGTCAAATATGATGTATTGTATACTCAGTGCAATATTATTTCAGAAAATAAGCATGTAAAAAACTTAAATTTATAAATGTTTATATTATTTATATTAATAATGTACGACGCTATATGCAACAAAACAATTGAAATTATAATTAATTTAAATTCATATTTATTTGAATACATACTTATTTATATAACTATCTCCAACGTTAGTTTTTTGTGATAATTCTAAACATTTTCTAGTTGACATTATAAAATCCTTAACATAGCATGTATCACTTGGAGGTTGTGTTCTCCATCCTCGAAGATCTTGACTACAAGTTGCAACTGAAGTTAATTCCATTAATTGCAATTTTAAATCACCTAGACATTAATATATTTTATAATTAAAAAGTGTCTTGTGATTTTTTAAGTTCACAATAATTCACTAATTTAATTCATATAAATATTATCTACAATATCATTGTAGCAAACATTATGTATTCTACACAGAATAAACTATTTATATATAAATCATAATGAATTATTATATGATTATAATATATTTACGTATAGTGGCATCCTCAGGTATATGTACAGAAATCACTGTATTTTTGTGTTGGACTTGTAAATTTAAAACTGACTTGCTTGTTCCTGGCAGATTTTCCAAATGATCTGATCTGGAGTTATTTGACCCTTTTGTCTTGAATGTTTTATCTAATTGCACAATATTTGATATATCTGCCTTTTTATATGATGGAACTGATGCTTCTATTTCTTGTATCATCTCAACATCTGCTCTAATTTCTGAAGGCAGTTTTTGTGTTCCTTCAGGCATAACTTTGTTGATAGCAGCCTTTAATAAAATTAAACAAATATATAATTATTTAATTAATGGTGAAATATCAATTGTTTATTATTAGTTTTGTGTATTTTTTTAACTATAAATTGTATTGTAAAACATAATGTTAATTTTTATTTGAATCTACTCTATCATAACAGGAGAATTTAATTATAAAAGAAAATTAAAATGATAAAATTACAGCATTAATTTCTTTTTCAATTTTTACATTTTCCACCTCACAAGCATGAGATAAAAAATAGCTATATTGACATAAACAAAATGTCATTTTAAAAAAATCTTTTATATTATCATTCTCCAAATATTAAACAATGGATTAAAATGTCATAAAATAATATATTTTATGAATATAAATACAAAAACTGTTACTCTGATTATTCACCTTAAGGAGGTTCTTCAAGTGATTTTGACAGATATTGCAAATTTTTTTAGTTTGTTTAATGTTAAGAAAATCAATTTAACAAATTATTAAAAACGCAGTGAGTAACCTCATTGATTACACTATTCCATTACATTAGAATTGAAGAACCCCCTTAAGATGGTCATTTAAGTGATGTTAACAGATATTACAGACTTTAATATATTTTTGATAGTTTATAGAATACATATTCTTTTAGTATTGCTGGACATTTTCTCCTTTTGAGAGACTGTATTTAATGTAAATAAAATTAATATAATATTAATTGTATTAAAAACATAGTAAGTAGATAAAAAAATGAGTCAATTTAAACATTTGAAAGTTTAAATATTCTATTAAAATAATCTCACATCACAAAAAATGGATGTGAAGACATATAAGTACATTATAAAATCAATTTTAAAATGCTGTGAATAAAAAATATTGAACTATGGCTATAGACTTAAAACACCTACTTAATAGGCTATTTTTTCTTTATTATTCTGTTATACATTTGTTACATTTTAAACATAATATTAAGTCATAAACATAATAAGAAAAATTAATTTAATATAAAATAAATAATAAATTTATCAAACAAAAAAAGACTAATAAAATTTTGTTACATTTGAAAAATGTTTATTTGCTAATCTATATCTATTTCAGATTTCTTTTAAATTTGCATACTGTTTGTTTTTTACTAAATTATAAAAATATATATTCAAATACATATATTATATGAACATTAATTTTGTTTAAAAAATATATTTATAATTTGAAATACAAATTAAAGTAATTTTCCAGATCTAATATAATGGAATTAGTGTATTGTAATACAGATTTTTTAAATGAAAATGGATATTACTTATTAGTGATTCAATATATTCTCTAATAGGAGAATATTTTCTAATATAAATTTAAATTTTTAGTATTAAACAGTTGGCATTCTAACTAAACTTTGTACCATCTAAAAATAATTTGAGTTAATATCATAATAAATAAACAAATGTTTTTATTTTTGGTTAGTCATTAATTAATAATTTTCAAAAATAAGAATATGTCATTATTCCTCATTGTAAATCTAATAAATTAAATTAGAGAACAAACTTCAGTACATTTCCTACATTGCATTATTCATATTATTATTTTGTATTTTATAAATATTTATTGAACATAATAATTTATACCTATATACATATAAATTTTACAATATAATCTAATGTATGAAGAAAACATTTATATAGTTGACATAACAAAGTTATATGCTCACCAGTAAATCCCAATTTGTTCCTTCCAAATGTTGAATAGCTTCACCAACATCATCAATATCTGTGCAAGCCTAGCAAATCGATAAACAAACAAATTAAAGTTTTTTGTAATCAAATACATAAATTATTACATTCATTGTCATCATTTAAATGAAGTTGACAACATAATATTTTTATTAATATAAAAAGAGTAACGTAAAGAATAGTATGTTTATTAAATTTTTATATTCTTTTATCATTTATTTGTATTTTCACTTTACTTTATTTATATAGATATATCTATGTATGTGTTAATATAATATATATATATAATAAAAAATAAATTATTAATAAATACTTATATCAGAGCTAAGTCTTACGACGAAAGAATATTATTGAGTGTATTTTTGAAATGTCAAAACAGCGTCAGACATGATTTCTATCACAATGGTTTCTTTAGAACTAACCTAAAAATGCAATAAAATCTAGTAGGTCAAGCGGCGTCAACATACCTGAAAATCTGCAAGAATAACTTCTCGATCTGTAGCCATAGTTGAATTGTTCTTTACTGTTATATTTCAGTATCAAAAATGCAACAAACTATAATCTTTTTAAAATTAAGCGTTGCCTGTTAAAAATTACTGGAAACGTATTATCTGTACTTGGAACGTTCTGCATTTCATGATATCGCCGTTTTACAAAACATTGTATAGTTTAGACTCAAACTCAAACGATCACGAATGAAGTATGTATAATTATGACTTAGGAACATTCAACAATTTAGGGATATTTAGTTTCTATTGTTTGGTTTTCAAATGTTTTTAAATTATTACTATAATTTTACGAATATTATTTAGGTAATATTTTTAATTTAATATAATATTTATGTTTTTAGAACGGATTTAATAAGAATAATATAAATGCCACTTTCGGAAAGTAACAATATTTTTGTATTAATAAAATATACTGTTACTTATCTTGAAAGCGCCGAAAAATTGTTAATTAAATAATATTATTTCATACATACTATAATACTATAAGCAATACTATGAAACAATAAATATCTTTTGATTATACTTCCCAGCATATGGAAATCTATTAAATCCAATAAAAACCAACGAATCCCAATAAAAATATGTTAAAATGTATTATGCATGTGTTCATTTTTCAATAAAATATCTATAATAGTATTATATAGGGTGTTATTGTACTTTATTGCTGGTTTGAAAACTAACATAGCTGAAAGAAAATCGGATTTAATAAAATTCCAATAAATTTTTCTAAATCTTATCATATCATGTTTGTAATCGAACGTTATTGGATTTTTCCAATAACAACACACAATTATTTATCAGAAAATGTAAAAACCATTTTGATATTGTAACTTTATTATTAAATTTATTATTATATTAGATTTATTGTAAATTATCAATAAATGGTAATTATTTTTTATTGTAATTTTAAAATGAAGCATTTTTTAATCCAATTTTCCAATAACACGTACCATACCAAATTATATACATCAGTATTTATTGGACTCTGAAATAAAGTACAGCCCTGTACAGAACACCTACGTGGAATCAATGTAGCTTGAAAGTGGATGAATTTATATTCAGCGTTGAATCTATTTAGAAATGTCCGCAGCTGTGTATCGAATCTCCGTGGATTAGTCATCGATGGTCATCGATTGAACAAAAATTCGACGTGAATTCGACGCACACAAAAATCAATAATCTTTTGAAAAATTTATGTAATAGATAGAGATTTAACGTTGAATTTTTTTTCTTTTCTTTTAAAAAAATAAGAAAATAAATTAATTTTACTCTAAAAAACTCAAGGTACTTTTTATATTATATAGAAGCCGAGATTCGAACCGAAGATTCAAAGTTCGAAAACGGGACTTATGCCCCTAAGCCACCACGACTTATAAAACTTCTTGCCTTTAGCAACTTCTTTAATGTAATATAGTATACACAGTATCATTCAATAAGTCTTTTAAGGCATTGAATACTACTACAAGTCATGATAGCTCAGCGGTTAAAGTTCAGAGTTTGTTTTTTAGAAGTTCACGGTTGAGTTTTTTAGAATAAAATTGATCCATTATCTTATTTTTTTAAAAGAAAAGAAAAAAAAAATTCAACTTGGAATCACCGATGATTCAACTATTTTAATTGAAAATTTTCAGAATGGTTCAACGTTGAATCCTCCTATCTATTACATACATTTTTCAAAAGATTATTGATTTTGTGTGCGTCGAATTCACGTCGAATCTTTGTTCACTCGATGACAATAATCCACGGAGATTCGTTACACAGCATCCGGACATTTCTAAATTGATTCAACGCTGAATATAAGTTCATCCACTTTCAAGCTACATCGATTTCACGTTACAAAAGTGGATGGTCCACTTTAAATCTACATCGATTCCATGTAGGTGTTCTTTACGGGAATAGTTTTGGTCTTTAAATGAATCATTATCGAGTAACCAACGCAGATAAATATAAATATTTTTCTATATATGTTTTCTATATTTTAAATATATGTTGCACAATTGCAGTAATATTGCGTATGAACGTGTTACTACAATGTCTTAATATATACATATAGGGCATTATTGAAACGTTCCATTTAAGTAGGAGGCAAAAATGAAATTTTGTCTTGAATATAATCTTCTGAAATGATAAAATGTTCCAAAGTCGTTGCAAAATTAAAGAATGCAAATAACTGTATGTGCGTAAAGCCAGTAATAGAACATATATAGTGAAACCGAATATGCCACAAAAATGAATTTTCAGTTTTGGAATTGGATACAAAAAAAAACCAGAAACAGAAATACATTAAAACTCAATAACAACATTAAATTTATAATAGGATTCTCCCAATATTAAAGAATTAATTAAAACATTAATTAAGCATTTTATTACCAGATTTGTATCAAAAGGGGATAGGAATTCAAAAGCCAGAACTTACTAAATGTTTATAAATTATATTGATTTATCATTCTATATACTGTTTATAGAGAAAATAGTATATAATTAATTAAAATACATTTTTATAATACAGTTCTATTATTTTATTAAACAACTTTTGTATCAAATGTTGTTTTGCTGTAATCATAAATGGCAAGGATAAAAATTGCTAACTTCAGTGACTATTGCAATGATTGGTTGACGCTGTCGATATATCTCGAAGTCATAACTCGTCAGTTAGCTCGCGCGCCTCGCGCCAACAAACCTTCCATTGGTTCTTCGAATTCTGAAGAGAAGACAACGTCACTATCCGTTTGTTACCGGCACCGTCATTTAGTAGAAGCTAAGTCGAAGCGCTCTGTTTTCGCGCGTAAAATTTCTTCTCGCGCGGCGCACCACACTACATTAACAATCTTTATTCTGCTTTGTATTTGGGAGTATAAAATATAATTGATCACGATGCCACCACGCAAGGCCGTCAAACGCCCAGAAACCGAAGTAGCTACGGTTGAAAACGTGTCACCGCAGAAGAAAAAGAAGGCGCCGGCATCGGTCGACGAGTCGGCCGAGGCAGCAACGAGAAGAGTTACAAGAAATCGCAACAAAGTATGTACCTTAATTATAAACTCAATTTTGATCTCACATTTTTGCTTAAAATTACTATAAATTTGTATAAGTTTAATTTCATTTCATCTCCATTACGAGTTAAATCCTATAATTAAATATTAAAAAAAAAAGAATAACGTTTTTTTTTGTTTCAAATTTGTTTCGAGTCTTTTTTAATGTTTATATTTTATTAATATCTGGTTTTTTATTTTGTTTTTACATTTGTTACTTTAAAATATAATTAAAAAAAAAAAAAATAAAAAATCAATTTTATTTAAAAATTTTTATTTGCTTAGTTTTTTGTAAATAATTGTATGTAGTTTTTAACTAATTTAATATAATATCAATTTTCCATTATTTCAACACATTTCCAACATTGTACAAGTTAATTCAACATCAGCCATATTTATTTTTTCGATGATGAGTAGTTCTAGTTGACCGTTACTTTAGTTTTAGAGTTTAGATAAAATTTTGATATTTGTAAAAAAAAATCTGTTTAACTTGTATTAAATATGATTTAGGTTGTCGATGAGACTGTAAAAGTTGATGAGAAACCGATAGCGGCGAAGAAAAAGCGCGCGAATGCAAAAAAAGACGAGGCTGAAAAAGGTGAGGACAATATTAATGCGATTCTTTTCCTTGGCGGGAACATTTGATTCATCAATGGCGGGGCAGGGGAAATGATAGAAATTAAGATGGCGGTAGTTCATCTTTTATTAATTTTGTTAATTCGTTACAAAATGGAATATATCAAATTAAAATAGTTATAATAATCCTTTCTTTATTTTTGTTTTCAGTTATTTTAAATAAAATTATTAGTCTATTTTTTATTAATTTGGAGCTTTAGTTATATTAATGTTATTTTAAAACAGTACTAAATATTTATTTTAAATTATAGATTTCATTAAATTGGTTGTTATTATAAAATTAAATTCATTTATATTAATTTAAAAATTAAAACTTAGCATTTGAATCTTAATAAATTGATGCATCGTTTATAGATGAAGAGGAGGATATTAAAAAACCAGCCAAAACTGCAACAAAAGGAAAATCTAAATCTTCTACTGGTAAATAGTTGATTTTATACAAAAGTAATTTTTATATATATTTAAGGGGATTCTGTAAATTTAATACATTAGGGTTAATGTACTTAATACATTAATATAAAGTAAATTATAACTTCATACTATTTTTTTATAATAAGAAATTATTTTTATATTATAAATTTTAATTTTTTATTAAAATTGTGTGTGGTAATGTCATTTTTTGCCATCTCAAAAACAAATTTTATGCTTATGACAATTAAATAAAAATATTTCCTTTTATTATAAAATAAAATAAAATCATCATGAAGTGAGAAAATTTCTGTATACCAAATATATTAATAATTTATTAAATATATTTATTAAAAGATATATAAAATATATTGAATTTCTCATAAACTCATCTAGAGAACCATTTAAGGTGATTCTTTAGTTGATTTTATTAGATTTCATAAATCTTTATATTGTTTTATGATTACAACGCCATTAATC
>JABFQC010005283.1:0-11773 GCA_022817085.1 Psilanteris sp. ZL-2020 | reverse complement strand
AAGTAACGTTTGCAATTAAATTGTAGGTGATTTAATTTGAATATCTTACGCCAATTTCATTCAACAAACTCATGTAATCCGCAATAGATTTAAGACAGAGACTTTGTAATTGATTTTCCATAATAGTCGCAAGACAATTCCAAAATTTCGAATCAAGATAATGATTTGATCTTGGTAAAGTTCCTTTTCTTTGGGCCTAAATTTATATAATAAGATATTATTTTTGCATTGCGATTGGTTTAATCAAATGTTAAAAATAGTTACCACCTTTTGACAAATATTAAACACTTTTAGTAACCAGTTCTTGAAAAGGAACTGTTTGCTGTCTGTAATAATTTTTACAATTTCCTTACTGAATTCCGCACTGTCGTAGGAAATTGTAGATTTAAACTGCTCCATATTGGCTAACTTCTTATCACTGAAATAAAGATGTCAATTGTAGAGTGTTTTTCATATTTTAAGTTGAATAAAAATACTTACTCAAATTCCCGAAACCAAATAGTCAGAATTTTACGCATACAGGGGTTGTATAAAATTAAATTTTTGGCCAACTGTAACCTTTTCTTCTTATATTTTGCACCGTGATTTACAGAGAAATTTTGAATTTCTTTCATCTCTTTTGAAAGTTCTTTCTGCAGTCGTTATTATAACAAAAATGATAGTACAATTGATTTAATATGAAATAATTTAGAATCATTTAGTTTAATTATTGAAAGTGAAGTTTTTCACTTCGTTTAAATATTGAATATTATATGTGATTTAAGGATTACATTTAGAGGAAGTATTGGAAATATCATTAATAATATATGAAATTAATAAAAATAGCACATAAACTCGAACATACAAAGAAACTTTTATTTTTAGCTAATATTATTACTCTGAATAAACAACAGTATATTATGTAGAGTATTTATTTATAATAAAACTTTTTCATTTATAATATACTTATTAAAACCATAATTAGATTATTCATACAATACAAATAATTATTTCAGTTTGATTAATTTAAAATAAAATCTAATTATTCCACAATTGTTCCTTGTTCAAATGTAAACTGAAAAAAATAATCTTACAAAATTTACCAAACTAGATAATAAAAGTAGAAAAATGGGGGAAAATGTAAATAATATGATAAATTATGATTAGAAACTAAAAAAAATGATTGGATTCTAAAAATATGTCAAATATTACCAAATCAATGATAGTGTCTAATGTTTATTTACATTTTTGCTCACTTTTCCTACTATTACCATTTAATTTGGTAAAATTTGTAAGATTATTTTTTTCAGTGTAAATGTTAGCAAATTTGTCTCAAACCTGTTCATCATTGCAAGTTGAATTTATAATTGGTTCATACAAAACGTAATCCACCACGGCTTTCTTTACACTCAATTTGTAATCATCTTGGGCTTCTTTAATCACTTTTTCCCATGTACTTTTATACTTAATCATATAATCACGTGGAACTAATTTCACAATATTATCAAACATATTTTTGTCCATCGTTGCTACGTTTTCGTCATCTATGCCGTACATGATGTAATAATAATAACGCAAAAGTTTCATTTCTTCTTCATTCATATAATTATCTTTATCAAACTTATGAATTTCCTGGTTATCGTTAAACCCCATTATAATTTTAATTAAATTTTCACGAAATGTTTCACGCTCTTTGCGTAAAGTCAAATAGTTCGTATTGATTTCATCTTCTCTTATATGAACCTGTTCACTAGTTTGTTGTTTATCCTCCACCGATTGCCTATTTCAATCAACTATCATACAAATTTTCGCCATATACAAAATATTTATTAAAAGCATATATAATAAATTATGTGGACGTATTACGTGTTTATGTATTACATTAAACGCTAAACTTAAAATTCATAATTTTATTATCAAACAAATAATAACGAAGTACAAACAAACTATTTAATCGTTGTTTTTAATCAAAGTGAACGAATTCATCTCGATGTTCTGGACACTTACTTTTTTGATTTGACATTCGTAATGCGTGGCTGTTTAACATTATCATCTTCCAAAATTTCATCCATGTTCATCTTGCACAAGTGTCTTAATTTTCGCTTTGTACCTACTTTGTTGACGTCATCTGATGTATGCTCATAATGTTTGTGAAAAGTTTTGTCACGTTTGTTTTTTGAACTTGAGATTGAAGCATGCATAGTTTAAATCGTGTCTATATAACCGTAATGACAGAATTATCCAGTTTGAATTGTCATTTATGTATGCACAGTGATAGTGGATACAAATATATATGACAACCACAGTTGTTTACTCGGTAACCATAGAATTCGTATTCAAATCGTAATTAAAAGAACGATTTTAATGCCAATGTAAATTAGAGTATCCGGTTTATTATAAATTAGCATTATTGTGTTTATATATAATAATATATGAATAAATTTAATGATTTTTCAAATAAAATTAATTAATAGTATTATTAGCTTGAATTATAAGAGCGAACGATTAAATATAGTTTTTTTATATTAAATTTGAGTGCTTAAATTGATTTATATGGTTTGCATATATATAATTATAGTATTCAATTAATAAAGGAATACTTTGGCAAGTGATATGGTGTCTTGTTTTGCCAAATAGTGAAAAACAAAATTAAAAATATAAACCATAAAATCGCGTATAAAAATAAATTGAAATGCATTTACTTTAATTTGAAAATAAATAATATCGTGTATTATAAATATTATTCTGATTATATATATTATATGCTTATAAAAAATAAGTCAATACTAATAGATTTTTTATTTATTTTTAAAAAATCAAACATAAAATTACCAAAAAATTATTATAAATGAATAAGTATAGTTTTTGATGAAATATATATATTTGTCTTATATACTTCCGTTCGTCTTAAATAAGGTTACAAATAAATACGATTTATGTATGTGTTTTTCAAAAAGATTTTATTATGATTTATCAATTTTATACACTATGAAATTATAATGTTCTTTATAGCTTTATAAGTAAATAAAATATGACATAATGTTTTAAATTATAAACACATATATACTTATAATATGTAAATATATATAATTACGTTACTCACAATAATGTATAATATACACATATTTTTCTTAAAATTAATAAATACATTAATCTCTATTTAAGGAGGGCGAAAAAGCATAAATAATACTCATTCACATGTTTATAATATATTTACGAAACAGTTTTTATCTACATAACGTTAACATAATTTTTACATCACAATTAAACGTTTCGAGAATATTTATATATTATCAAGTAGACGGGAGGTATTGAAAAATAAACTTTTTTTCCTAGACGGGTTTTACGATGCCGTCTTGTCAATGTATGTATGTTTATATATATATACCATATATATTCTCTCAAATGTAATTTTCATCAAATTCGTTTAAAATATACAGATTCTCGTAACCAACTGCGAGTGCTTATACGGATACATGTCTACCATCACCGCATGATTGTCGTTTGAATGATAATTTTCTCTGAATTTTTGATCCCATCAATTTGGTAAAATATCGCAATTGAGTGTCCGCGTTTCTCGGTTTCGCCTCGATGGGAGACACGCCCTTTCAAAAAACGGTTACGCCAGGTTACCTTCGCTGATTCGCAGTAAATTATTGTTACTTTTTGTTTTATTAGTGTCTTACTTTCAGTCAAATACTCTTATTGGATCGGTTACTTGTTTTATTTAGATCTGAAACAATACGTTCCCTTCCGCTTGCATTTACATAGTTTATATCATAGTCACAAATCAGAATAGCAAACACAAACTGATTATTTTGAACTTGAGTATTACCCTGGTCAGAATAATTTCTATCGCTCTTTGCAACAACAACGAAAAGTTTCAAACGAAGAAGGAATATGTCAAATGAAATTGCCCCGATCCTCGTTATTATATTCCAATTGTTATTCCACCCCAATCAATCGCCAAGCGTCGTAATTCGCAATCACTCGGGACAAGTCTTCTTTCGTCGCTTCCTTGTTAATCTCGAACGTTCATTCGCTGCGAGTCATGCATTATTTATAATAAATTTAGTTGAACGGATTCGGCACGGGTTTTTAAGAAGCTCGTTATAATGTATTATGCCGCAAATTCGGTACACGCTATGTGAGTGTGTGCATGCGTGTTAGTTGATACACATGTATATGTATGTATATATATATATATATTCGGTGACGTAAACAACTACTTTACGTTGTCGACAATCATCCGAAAGTTGACCGCGAATTCGGGGGAAATGCTCGACGTCGACGAACGGGACGAGTTTGACTTTGCGGCGCCTAGATTCGTATAAACTATATATCATCGCGTTAGCAACGTAAATCAGTTAAATAGGACGGCACGAGAGCCGTAATGTAGTGCAATCGAAACAAGGCGAAGTAATACTAAAATTATTGATTTTGTACCGGGCAGTATTCGCGATAGAAAACACTCATAGTTAGATATAAATATTATATAATATATGTGTGCATGTATACGTATGTTTTGGGGGTGAGTACAATACCAGTCTAACAAAGTACCGGGCGTGTTTGAAAACACGCGGCGCCAGGTGCTTGACCCCCGATATCTGCACTCTTAGCGTCGAATCAATATCAACGCAATTACCTCGCTAATTAATAAATCCGTTTCCAAGCAGATGCATTTATTGTTATCGGCCCTTAACATAAATCATTGTGTCAGTTTATGTACATCTTTAGAAAGGAGCGTTTTAAATGCTTTTCAGACCATAATCAATTGTTACAAAAGTTTCACAACAAATGGTTTGTAATTGATCAAGTGAATAGCTATGTTCCAGAGGTATTTACGTAATTGATAATTTGTCGTGCGTCTGAAAAAAAGTGTGTATTTAATGGTCGGCGTTCGAGTTAGTTTCAAATCACGATCGCATTTTAAAGGGAGTAAAATGTGCAATGAAAAAAAGGGGGATTTTAATTAAGTTTGATTTCTCGTCTTAAGATGTCGCGTTTCGAGATAACTTAGTATAAAAGAAATTAGAAAGATTTTAATATAGTTGACTTATTATTGGACACTGTTTGCATCGTTTAGTATGGACTCAAGTATCGTAATATAATGAAAACGGTATACTGCTTTTTACAACTTATATGCCAAGATTCAGCTGATTTAATGCGGTTAATAATACAAAATTTGATCTGACACAAGCTTACTATACTAAATTATTATGTTTAGCCCTAAATTAAACTATTTTTTGTATTCACATTTAGAGGGACATTATTTGTATCGTATAACATCACATCTGGAAGGAATTTAAAATAGATCCAAAAATCATTAACGTAGTAAAAAATTTGGTTGAAAAACATTGTATCTAAAAGTTATCATAGGTTATAATCATATATCCGTCGAGATACTTTTGTTCAGTAAGTATTCGAAAATGGTAGAAATTTGCTTAAAAATTGGATATTATAATTTGCAGAAGTTGGATCGTCACGCGAATTAAATATCCCTAGCCAAAAATAAATTCAATTTCAAGTTCCTCGTGTGGTTCTGGGTCCGTAGCTGGAAAGGATTACATTATTGTTTTGTCGTAATAAGATTTCTTTTAAACCTTCTGGATCAGTTTAAGACGACCGTCACGTTCGCGAATCACGAAACGCGATTTTTTTTTTTCATACAAACATATATATGGTATGCTTGACAAAAATAAGATCACATCCCTTGCAATCGATTGTTCCGAACCAGCGGAATTGACTACACACGGGTAAGACTACGCTTCGGTTTCAATCACAGCACGAAATCAGTTCTTTTAAGAAGGTATATACAGTAGAATGTTTATATTTATTCGTGCAATTATCGTAACGAAAACAATCATTTATGCTACAACTGAATTTATATTTATTAGAATAATAATGTAAAATGAAATTTGCTACACCGAATGTTTTCGTTTATGCAAATTATATACATGCAAACAATTACGCAATGTCTTGTTTGAAAAGCGAAACATTGCGATAATAAAATAAGAATATTTCAAATTATAACTTTAATTACAACATTATTCGTTGGAATAATAATAATCTTATAACGAAGACGTTAGAAGATGAAGTTATTAACTCCGGTGTATATACCTTTTTAACTCTATTATACAGGCGTTTGATTTATTTATCGTAACTATTATTTTTTTTTTTTTTACTTCACGCCCTTATAGTGTTAAAAACAACAATAATTTGAATTAACACTCATCGGATTAAAACCATTCATACAATTTTCTTTTCTCCTTTTATTCATTGTAAGTTTATCATAACAAACACTTTATTTGAAAAATTTAATCGCTCATTTTATATAATTGTTATTTGTGTTTTACATAATTAATCGTTTGGTTAGTGGTTAAATTAATATATTTTTAGGTCAAAGTAGTAAACCAAATGATTAACCTATTTAATTGGTTCTAATGTTCATATAATAAACCATTATTTCACTCCATACCATCTTTTTAATTCATTTAAACATGTTTATGTATCATTTTTCCATAGATGCCAGTTGTGGTATTGAAAATAAAAAATATTCATAAAATAATTAATTTGAAACACGTTATCTATTGTGTCGTTATACAAACATTATTTTATTCGCATTCAAGTAATATTCATATAAGATCGTCGCTTGTTCCACACAATTGTTAGCTGAGAATCGAGTTGTATAATTAAGAGAAGGAGTTCCATCCACACGACTCCTGTTGTCGTAATGGTTAAGGTCTTGTGAAGCGATATCTGTAGGATGCCCAGGCGAAAAGTTCTATCAAAAAAGAATAGACCTGGTAACGTACGATATCTTGTAAAGAAATGTTACGTATTTCTTAGATTCCAACATGCGAGAAACTACGTTTTACGTGCGAAGAAGAGAAAAACTCGCTAAGCCTCCATAAGTATTTTGGATAAAAACTGACAACTTTATTTGTATCGATTATCTCATCTTTATTTGATTCAATAAATTATTTATATAAAACGTTAAAGGCTGATGTAACTTTCATTTGTAGGTTACAAAATGTTATAATTTATATAATGTTTACATTTACCATATTAGTTAACTATTAATCCTCATATCACTAAATATAATTTTGTTTTAAATAATGTAACAAAATTTAAATCAACATTTTAAATATTTATTATTTTTCTCTGATATATTACGGTAAGATGTTGAACTTTATTTATAGATTGGTAATGACATTTATATTATAATAATTATAAAATAATAATCAGTAATAATTTTGTCTGCGTTTCATTTATTAATAATTCTTACGTATTACTATATATATCTTGCGTACATAATATCATTTAACTTATAAGATATAGCACATACTATATCTTTCAAATTACTATATATATATAATAATATGTTCTTTAATAGTAAACCATTATTTTAATTATAATTCATACTAAAAACATTTTCATGTATAAACTCTATATTTTTACTTTTCTTGCTATAATATTTTCAAGTTTTATTACAGAAATATGATAAATTCTATAAATAATTATAAATAAGAAATAGCTGCAAATATTATAGCCTCAGTTATATAAATTTGTTTACTCATTTATTACAAATGATTTTTTTGTTCTATAACTTTGTATTTTGCTCATAAAATCATCCATCAGGTTTTATCCACTTGCTTGACAGAGAAAAAAAGAAGCACATGGCGATATGAATTTCATGATCTTGCAATATATATATTTGAATTTGATGATGTTTTGAGTAATGGGTGTGCAGTATTGCAGAGATTGTGTTATTGAATAATTCTATATTATTATATGTGTTTTATTACATTATAATTATATTATATTATAAAATACTCTTTACCTTCAGAATGAATTTTGTTTTTGAAATATTTTTATTGAATTATTCTTCTGAAAAAGAACACGTGAATAGTTCTTCTTTATGGTTATATCTATATATATGAATAATTTCTTATCATGTGCTAAATAAGACACTCAGATATAAATTCGTTACGTTTATGGTTGCTCTAATTTATTTATATATAAAATAGAAAAATGACGTTTAAATTTTACATACATATTACTACATCATTACCTGGATATATATTTTTGAAATTATATATTTATATTTAATAAATCAGAGATTTATTTTGTTTGAACAATATTTTCTTCTTAAAGTTATTATAGACTGTTATACCTATATTTAAATATATACTATTCGTAGTTAGAATTAGTTTCTTTTCAATACAAAAACATAATAAATTTTTAAATATAACTATACGAAATAATTGTTTTAATAAGATATAATAGTAATATATTATTACAACGAATTATCTCCTCAAATTTGTATATATTAATATTAATAAAATGTGTATTTAGCATTATTTCTATTTTATGCCAATGCAGTCATGCATCTTTTTTAATACACGGGAAAAAGAATTAAAAAGTACTTATAAAGTACTAGAAATGTTTGGCAATGCGTTCTATTTTGAAATAATGAATAAACTATCAGAAATTATTACATAAAACGCATAATTTTTCTAAATTTTATACAGCATTTCAACATAGAACATTATACTATATTACACGTTATATATTTTATATGAATACTTTGCAATTTTTTTTTCTTTTCGTGTATCATATGTAAAATTACAGATAATTAATTAATATTTATATAATATCGTAATATCCTCTATTTCCTTTTCAATGCATAAAATCATATTTTAGACTGTTAATTTTAGAATTATTATTATTATTATTATTATTTTGTATTTTCCACGTTCAAATATTATAACAAATATTTCTAAGTAAATAACTAAAAATAATATACGAACTTTTTAGGAATTAAAATAAAACAAATTTGATGTATATTTATGAATTATATAGAAGCCATAAACCACTTTATAATGAAAAGAAAATGAAGATTCATACGCTAACAAGCAGAACGCTTTTTTTCTCTAAGTAGCCGCCTTTCAAATTTATCGTGGAAAAAATTTGATGAAAGAATTTGACTCATGAAATTATAAAATACAAAAATTCAGTTTTCAAGTATTTTGCCGATAAAGGTTCATTTTTATTACTATATAATTCGAATGTATATATAATCAGCAGTTGTTAATATACAAACTTAATTGCAAATGTAAAACAAACAAGAGATTACTAATATTAATCAAAGTTTAACAGTTTAAAAGTAATTCTGTACATATATACGCTCGGATAAAAATATATCTTTAATAACTGGTGCATGGTAATTAAAAGTACACGACGGTAATAAATATTATTTGTAAGCAGTCGGAAAAAAGAGATAACGAATAACTGAATGTTTAATTTATTATTTTCTTAACGGGCATTCGGAACAGAACGCTACCAACGATTAACGAAAACCGCAGTAGCATTAAATTAGACCAAATGGAGTGTTTTATCTTAACCAATTGCAACTCGAATTAATCGACGTTATAAAATAATACTCGAGTTGTGCGTCCTTTTAATAACAACACGCACCATCGAAACAACGCGTCGTTCGGTTTTACTTATCGTATATATGTTTTAATTATTCTCAATGATTTGGATCCCATTCACGAGTGATTAATTATATTTACCGATCACAACCGGGAACACTTGTTCAATAGTTTTAATTGCGCGCGAAAAAAGTAGCACAAACGAATAAACAAAGCGTAGAGCTACGTGACTGATTTAATGCTTTTCTACTGCACAAAATTTACAAGTCGGCATAATATTATAGCACTGAGCTCTACATTATATCGTGACGAATACATATTCAATTCATCGGCATGCAATGCAGATAATAGCTATGAAAGCGTACTGCGAAACGTTATGTTTATAGCGTCTACGATGCGGCGATTTGCCAAAGATTAATCGCTGAGGCATTTGAGTTTGTGCGGAAGTCACTGAGAGATATAGATTTTGCGTCACGTGTTTCTTTACACAAACATTACATCGCGCACACAATTCGTGCACTCGTGTTTCTATGTCGTACATGTGCGATTCATCGTGAAAGATAAGTTTATGAATTCATTGTATTGTGGCGACATTCGCGTGGTTCGCGATTTATTTATGACTTTATGCGGAACGGTGAGCGTTCCGGGGTGAACATTTAATGGAGGTAAATAGATGATTGGGAGACACTTTGGAAATGTTTCAACATCGATACAGCTTTATGGTTATGCGCTTCGTTCTTCACACGTCACTTGTGGGTTTTAACCATATAAGATGAATTGAGTGTAGAAAAACGCAGTGTTTTAAAAGCAAACGACAAATGATCGACTTCTGCGACACTGTGCTTTTCCGCGCGGAATAAACTGAAAGGAAATTAATCAACCAAACGAAATAAACTGGTAAAATTTGTATTTAACGTAACTGAATGTATATACAATTTATGTGACAAGGTGTACAATTCAGACAAATCATAAGATAAAAAGGATTGGTATCTGAAAATCAAATGACAATCGGTTTGATTCGACGATTAATGTTTATGAAGTTCATTATCAAACTGCAATCGAATGCGAATTGTTCTTAAACATGCATTTATATGACATCGCAATTATAAACAATTGAATCGTTAATTATCGTAACTTTCGACGATTTTCAGATATTGGATTGACAGTGAAAATAAAACAAAACTTCGCTGCGACGTATCTGGCAATTTAATTAATTTTAATTAAATGACGTCTGTGGAATTAGAATAGGAAAATATGTAATATTTGTTCGCATACTTTTTATGATACGAATCGTGTTAGAGATATCAACCGTAATATGAAAAGTACCACCGTTGATATGGTTGATAAAAGATCTCAAAGCAATTCTCTAGTCATTGCAATTTTCAACTATATATATATATATATATGCCAGTTAAAGAATGTTTTCATTTTAATTCCACACGGACTAGAATAGGGCATACCTTGGATGATCCTACATAAGATTAAAATTATTTTGTATTTTTTAACACTTCACTTTTGCTTAATATTAATATTTTAACAATTATTATTAATTACGTATAATATATTATTGTTGCACTGTACACTGCGAAAAATGATTCGATAGCACAAAAAAATGTTATTTTAAGTTAGATAAATGTTTTACTTAGTCCAGTAGAAATTTATTTAAATATCATAATTATTTATTTGTACCATATATTTTTCTCCGTGCACACAGTAAAATTTGTAAGAATACGAAAAAATGCGGTTCAATATAACAAATGTTAAAAGGTGACGTATATTTTATTCAAAACGATCATAACTTTTTTAATTATGTGAAATGTTGCATGGACTAAAGCATAATCTAATATAGAATATTAGTTTTACTGAAATATTTATTGAAATGATTTGATCAGTGATTGCATGATATAATACTTTATTACTATAATAATAATAATAATAACGAAATTTTATGTGGATCAAAAGCTACACAGTTCCCCAATATAACCATCAAGTAAATTAAGTTAAATAAAAAACGAGCACTTCCAAAGCAATTTTCGTATTATTCATATATCAAAACAATTTGACGTTGATGATATTAAATTCCCGAATTTCAATTCATCCAATAAACCAAGCGTCATTTGTCTCAATAGTCTTATGTCTTGTTAAGCAATTTTGCTCGTCGCAAAATTTGGCGAATGCCAGTTTTGCGACCAACAGACGCGCATTAAGATTGCCAGATGCGTCGCTCAGATCAAGTCGTATATGGTGAAATGCGACAGTGCGCCATAAAATCGCGAGTTCTGGAATGCTCTTCAATTAATATGGGCATTAATTTAACAGTTTTTGCATAAACACAGACCACAGACAATGTTTATATA
>JABFQC010005282.1:0-11773 GCA_022817085.1 Psilanteris sp. ZL-2020 | reverse complement strand
ATTAACAACTATAATATTTAATTAAACGTACCATAAAAGTATCGTTTATAGGGGAAAAGGATTATCCGAATAATTTTTTTTTATTATTATTACAGAGTATTTTGTTTAAATGATAAACAAAACATAATTATAATAACAGTTCAAATTGGTTTAAATCATATAATTTATTACAAGAACTGAAATTAAATATATCGAAAAGAAGTATTTTTTATTTATTAAATAGAAATTATTATTAAATCATTGAAAATATACTAACGAAATGAAGTCATGGATTATAAGTAAGTCAAATTTTGCTTTTACTTGAATTTTTACTCGAGAAAAACTGCTTGTGAAATAAACATTTTAATATCTGTCATATCAGTTATGATTTATCATCAAATAGTAATACTGTATTCTACAGAATGTATAAAACAATTAATATGTATCACAGTCAGTTTATTCTACCCGTTTTAAATTTTTTTTACTTATGTAAAGTAAATTTTTGTATTGTTAGTGAAATCCTGTTAAAACCAAAAAAAAAAGGTTTTTTTATTTATTTTTTGATACCTATAATATCACTTCTATGGAAATTACTATATATGTTTATTTATTCATGGCTTTATAATGATTAATTAGTCAAATAGTATAACGTCTTATAAAGGAATCAGAAAGTTGAACATGAGTAAAAAATTCCAATTAATCGTAATAATTTGTATGTTTGTCGCAATGCTAATTGAAACGCGAGATAAATAGCTTGTTCGTTTGACGGCTAATAAAAGTATGAAATCTATGAACATGACAGTCTATTTGTTTCTGGTTTCTTAATGGCCATTGCAAAGCAAATTGACTTAGTTTTCAAAGATTTTGCCGGATACGACGTCATAACGGATGATTAAGTCACAAGACGTGGCACTCTACGCGCGGGAAGATGAAGTCGATGATTGGTGCTATTTGGCCAAAGAGTTTCATACTCGATTAAAAGTTATAAATGAGTCTATTGCGTCACTTGAGTCCATATTTTCCACGCTAAGATGCGCCTGAACGATTGTTCAAAGTTATTGAAGAAAAGAACCAAGTAATGAAGCGTGGTATTTTATTTTACCAGTGACAGCTGTGACGTCATTAATTTTAATGAATCATGGAATTATGCGTCTCGGACGCTAGTAAATGGTCGTCTTTTATCTGTGACATTTGAAAGTGCACAAAACTGTACAATGTTACTTGGATTGATAAAGAAACTAATAACACCTTTCGCACTGGGTTTGTTAATTATAAATTTTGCACCCTAAAGAATGTATGCTTACTATAAGGTAGTTATCAAATTTCGATATTCTTGTTTTCAAGGAATAGAAATGTGTTATTGGTGGATCCTGTGTTATTTGACATTATTTGAATTTCTTTAAAATCATTTACGTTTAATTAAGTTTATTTTACATTCAAATCATCTTCCTTTCGATATACTATATATTTATTCAATAAAAATGATAATAAATAATTTTCAAAAATATTTTTATTTTGTAGGTAAAAAACGTATAATATTGAGTTTTAATAAAATGAAAACAATTAAATTTATAGATTAAACTACTTTAAGATACCATACTTTTAGTTAGTCTGATTTAGTATAAAAATTGAAATAAGATTTTAAATGAATTAATTCTGAATTGAACTGCACTATCTATAAAAATATACCAGCGTTCGAATTACATAACGAGTTATAGTTCCCTTGAATTACATAATTCCCCGAGTCGAAATTCATACTCTAATTTACACCTTAGAACGTCTAAAATTTCCCGTTTAGGGTCAAATGGATTCAAAATAGGTTCTACTAAAAGACACATTAAAAGTAAAAAACAGAAAGAAAAATAGAAAACAAATATAATTTTGAATAATAAAATATTATATTTCTTGCTAAGATATGTAAACTTTTACTGTTAAAAGTTTAAACTAATAAGTTTAGTATGTTTGAATTAATTAATAATCTTAATAAAATAAATTCATAATAAATAAAATAATAGAGGCTGTAAAGTTTGAAAGGAGGGTTAAAATTGTAATATCAAATCTAGAACCTATTTGCAATCTTTTTAACCTAAACGGGAAATTTTAGACGTTTCAAGATTTAAATTAGAGTCTACATTATCATTTACCTTTAACAATTTTGAAGTTCAATTTTTAGGGTCAAAATAGTATTAAATTTCGAGTAGGTTCAAGAAGACAATCTCACGAGACTATCTTTCTCAAGATAGATATTTCTGAGATATTCAAAATTAATTGGCCAACATTGGACAGCGATTCTTTAGAATTCGAATTAACGGTGACAATTCAGTGCTTTTGGAAGTACATTACAGTTTATTAAGAAATATAATTCCATATAATATTATCAAAAATACCACAAAATACCGTGATCCACACCACTTGTGTACATTTATAAAAGAGCCATTTTATTCCAAGTAAATCAGCTTTTAGTATATGAAAGGTTATTATACAACTGATAATACACTAATGGGAAAATGATGCCCTTCATTTTACTCATATATTAAAGCTACAGAGTGAGATTTTATGTCATGCTTCAGTCATTTTCTCGGATGCTTTGCGACGAGCTTTGCATTTTTTTACATATTAGACTTCGTCACGTATCTTTTAGGATTATGTTCATTCAAAAACGAAGCCTTGAATAGAGCAACGCTTTAATACATCGTTATCTTTTATCATTAACATTGGTTACAGAAAATTGTGCTTCAATATTTATTTAATCTGCATGTATCATTAATGTACAGAAATGATCCGAAGGAAATCAATATAATAGGTATAAAAAAATAAATTGCATTTGAAAATAATTTTAATATTTTTATTATATTTTTATATTAGATATAACCATGTTATCAACGATATTAATATTAAATTATATATTATGTTTAAAATCTATCTTTTAGCAAATGCTAATTAAAGCCTACATCGTTATAACAGATCTATCCTGACCAACTAATGATTTATTGATATTAATGTTGAAGTTGTTAACAAGGTCGACAGATCGTGGATTGCAAGTACATACATCTGGCTGTCATATAACATACCTGAGGTAAGCAAACTTACGTTTCCATCTTAAACACGATATCCCGTATAAGTTTATCGGAATATGTTTTTATCTATTTAATTTAATCTTTGTGAAAAATAAAAAAAGGTCACAATCTTTCTCAGAAAATGTAAGTTAAGTAAAGGTAAATTAAGTCTTATGTGTAAATAACTGAACTAAATTAAAGAAATACAATAAATTAATAAATCATCATGTGTTCTAATCTATCCTTTTATTCCTTGTTTCCACAAAAAGCAACCATTAAGGCATGTATGTCTTCAAAAAATAAAGCTTCAATATTATTATTGTTGTTTATCATGAATAATTTGACCATCAGAATCGGTGTTGAACAACGATAAGGTATAATTTTGTCAGATACAGTTTTAGTATAAAATGATCTTGTTTCGAATTAAAGGAAGAAATTAGTAACACGCGTTTAAAAAGTTTTCGAACCATCCAAGTGAACAGTTCGCGATTCGCATCGAGCTAACGTAAAAAGAGACATGAACAAGTAAATATGGCGTCTTTGAGGTGGGCAAAAAACAAGGACTGAGAAAAAGGCGCAAAGCCGAGCATCCAGCTGGCACATAGTCAGTAGCGAGCTTTGACGTATGGAGCTTTTTGCAAAGGTTCGTGATGCCATAAAAGTTGAGTATTCAAGTAGCAATGGATAGCAGACTACATAAACGTGACCTCCTTTAATGCAGACCACGAATCCGCGAACACGTAACGCTCGATTGGAAATGCTTAAATCTCACCTAGGAAAATACATTTGTTTCCTGTCATAACTGCCTTATACACCACTGATCTAACTATGCGGATAGAAATTATTACTTGCTCAGCATGAATTCGAAGAAGTTCACTTTGTTAGGAGCGTTTCGAAAAGTGTCGGTAGTTCATTTTTACTTCAGCGTGTAGAAAACCGCATAATACTTTGCAATTAGTAAAGTTTTATCTATAACGAACACCATATAATTATATTTTTGAGGAAAAACATATATGCTTATCGATGTCAAAATATTTTTGTTGAATGAGAATCTTGTAAAAGTGCTTTGCATTTTAAGTGATTACTGTCGCTGAATAAACTGACAAAGTTACCCGCAACTTATATCGCATAATGTAATGTAATAGAATAGAAATAATTTGTTTCGTTGTAAAATGTAGGGCAATATAATTATAATTGTCGGGTGCGTTCTATTTGTTAATTAAATATTATTTATATTATACATGATAACAATTAATAACTATTATAAACGATTAGATTAAGTAGAACATTATTGATATAGAATAATGTAAATTTATATGCGTTTAATTTAATAAAGAATGCATATTCAAATAAATATTTTATTATTTACCTATATATATATCATATATATATTTATGTAAATTTATAAATTTCTATATCATAATGCATAATTACATGTTGATCAGTCCGTTAATTTTGTCTAATATCTGATTCTCGTATAAATTCAATAATAATATACTGCACAAAGTAAATTTTAATTGAATAATTTATTTAACACAGTTTCAAATTTAAACTCACGCATACATATTCTTTTTAAAATATGTTTAAAAGGCATAAATTTGAAACAAAATTGGAATGGACATGTATTATAAAGATATTTTAATGCAAAAAGTCGAAATCTTTGGTACCAGAATTTTTATTATTAACAAAGGTACTTCCAAAAATGGTAAAGTATTTTATTCGTGTATTTCTACCAGAAAGAAATGGAAATAATAGTATTAAATAACAATAGTAAAAATTTGCTCAGCATATAATGAATTACATAAAAGTATTTGAATTATTCAATCTTTAATTAAAAAAATAATTTTGAAACAATATTGCTGTTTAAATATTTAAATTAAATATTTATTTACAATTCAAATTGTTCGATAAATGGAAGTTCTCATTTATTAACATTTCTTTCAGATTTAAAATTTAAGTAGTAAATAAAAATGATATTCTAAAACTGCGCGAACAAATCAATTGCTCAATATGTATACAATTTGAAAACTGTATTCATCACAAAAACATAAATTATATAAATTTGTATTATAGATACAAAATTCGTATACACAAATTTTCTAAATTGCTATAAAAATTTCTATAAAAACCTTATACAAATTTTTATTACCATTTGGCATACGCATTCAATAATTTCGGCTATTAACGAAATTAGTTAACAAGTTTCAATATACCAAAATTAAGAGCCATCGTCAAATCTCGAGACAAGTGCAATCCCATAAGTTTTGAAAACGCGAGTAAAGTCACCTTTATCCTCAGATTATCATACCAGACACGCTCGTTTCAACTATGTTTTCATTAAATTCATCAACACACCGAAAGCCCAGGCCACGAAACGACAGAAATGAAACGTAATTCCGTGCAACTGTTAGCGCGCGATTCAAATGAAACAAAGTTTGACGATGCAATGTATTCGAGCCGCCAACGAAAAGCAGTCGTCCAACTTTCCAAAATATCCAGATAAGAAGTTTTCGGACGGGGCGCGTCATTTTTGCATTGTCGAGATTCGCGCGCATTTAATTAGCAGGCACTTTCAGAAATTTCGCTCAGCCAAGCGGAATAATAATTCACGGGTTTCCACGGGCGCGCTGCGGTGTTGCTAATTGCCGTATTTCGTGCTAAGTATGGAGCTACGGCGAGCAAGGTGGTTACAGGTCGCAGCAGAAGAGGCCTGACTGTTTTAATCAGTGCATTTTAATGGCTGAAAATACCTTATCCATCGTGCTACTGACGCTGCGTTTCACGTATATTCGTGAACAACAGTCTTTAGTTTATCAAATAAATTCACCATAATTAAGTGCTGATAGCAATAAACGCAATTAATTATCGGCAAGAATACCTTCGTCGAGTCTAGCAGTTGCATTATTCAAGTAATTTCGGTTTGCACAATGAGTTGTAATTCAATTTGAATTTTCAATAATTTAAATGCGAAGATAAATTGTTTTGGTTCACACGTTACAGCTACCTCTACATTCGAATGCTTGTGTTTATATTATGTTTTCAAGACAAATACATCCAAATTGAGTCTTTTGATAAAGGTCTAATAAGTTCATAGCACAAAAATTAAGAATTTTTGTGTAGGGGTATGATATATAATGATCAAAAATAATATATTGAAACAAATAATGCAATGTCAAATATTAAACCAAAGTAAAAATAATGCAAATTAAAAATTAAACAATATTATTAAAGAAACTGTTTTAACATTTATCAAAGACTCATCATGTAAAAAATTGCATTGTGCAACAGGATAATTACATTATCTATAAATCTATAATTTATTGTTTTAATAATACACGTTACAATAAATAATTGAATACTATATTACGCAGTTTATAAATTATAAATACGATGATTTGTTAATTAAAATTAACTAGGTAAAAAAGATTAAATGTGTATGCACTACGAAATACGCAGATAAATTGAATCTAATATTCTAAGATTCAAACTGAATATTTCCAATTATTCAAATACAAAATGTAATTTGAATTGATATTTCATTTGTAAGTTATCTAAGACGACGACAGAATATGATCAGAATATACATATATATTTATAGATTGTGTTTAAGATTCTTTACAATGTTTCTTTTAAAATTTAACGCTTTACAAAAAACCTTTATGTAGTTATAGGATTAACAAGTATTTTTTAATCACAGTTGATATATCGCGAAACTATTAAGGAATATTGTTATTAAATCTTAATACCTTCATTAATAAAAATATAACATACAGAAACACTAATTTATATTTTTTTGTAATTAACGGACATCACAATAATTGTATAATTATTCTATTGCTTACTAGAAGATTATTTTTGCAACAAATTTTATTAACTGAGCTTAATTCGAAATAAAAAAATTTAATTTTATCATAACTAAATTTAAATGAAGAACTTGAACCAATTTCGTAATAAATAAGCATGTTTCTTTAGCGCATTCTGTTGTCTAATTGTTAATGAAGCTATAATATTATAATGAAAAGAAATAACAGAAATTTTATAAATAATACTTTTATTTATAAATATGTTTGTAATATAAATTATTAAATTATAATTATAATATAAATACTTTAATGCTAAAATAAATAAATAATAATTGAATCAAGAAATGTGAAAATTGTATTATGAATAAATATTATTTATATAGTATTATGTACTTGATAATATGAGAAATGCTTTGAATCTATCTTATTCTCCTAATATGATTCCATTATCTAATTTACTTATCAATAATATGCATAAGAATTTACTAACTAACTGTATCTAAATAATACATATATTTCTGGAATTAAAATGTTCCATCTTCTCGATAAACGATACAAATGGTATCTTATTTACATAATATATTATATACTAATCATCTGAATTGTAAAAATGAGCAGAAGTATATGCATGATATGGAATAAAATAACTTGATCAATACGTAAAGACATAAGCGTTCGAGAAATGTTTTAGAAGTATTGGTATTTATTAAAATATTCTTAAATATTTATATCTACATCGAAAACACTTATAAAGTGTTTCAAACGCAGCTTCAAAAATGTTTCCTATGGGCCATCCTTTTTTACAGTGAATGTAATCGTATTATCTATTTGGTGATAATACAAGACTACACGTGCTAATATAATTACAATAACATATTCCACATATTCATTTTTCATATGATCTTCATTTCGAAAAGTTGTATCCAATCTATATTTTTAGGTATTGTAGAACAATGTTCTACAAACATGATCAATTACAATATTAACATCAATTAGAAAACATATAAATGACGTTTATATAAACGAAACTGCTAGTGTTCATATAATGTATTTTAGCAATCTGTTTTATATAATTAAATTATTTTTGGACATCGTGTAATAACATAAACGTTTATGTTATAACGTTACCAACCAAAGAACTTTGCAACTCTGATTATGATCATTTCTCATAAAGGCACAACTTTACAATGAATAACTGATGTTAGTAGCGTAGAGTATGGAAGGTATAATTAAATAGCACAAATGAAAATACGACGTAATGGTAATCCAATTTTACATTAATCTGGTACACCGTAAACGTGACCAGTATCTGTTTACTATTTTTACTCACGCAATTGCCCTTCTCTAATGCTAAATAGAAACAGTTGTTTCGTTTGTCAACAAGGAAAAATAATTTGCACGTTTTCAGCAATATTCGTATAAACTTTATATACGTGTTTGTTTCATTTTAATATTTAATTCATTTTTTATTAATATTATTCTTATTTTTACTATTAAATATATACTTGAAATATTTATTATACCTTTAAATATACTAAATAATATAAAATTATCTGAATAATAAATCTATATTTTTGTTAATATAAAGTTAATTTTATGATAAAAAAAGATGAAATTTAACAAAAACAGACAATATTAATTTCAAATATAATAATAAAGTAATAAATTAGAAAATAATAATACATGAAGAGAAAAAAAGTAAAATAATACAAAAAATTATACTCATAAAATATCAATTATGTGACAGAATTGTTAGTAATATTTACTAATTTTTAAGTATAATTCATAAATAGAACACGACTCTTACACATTTAATATTTTGCTAGTAATTTTTAATACATTGTTTCTTTCCGAATATGAAAATATTCTATTCATCTAAATTATATGTATGGGTATTATTAAAATATTTTATACACATTTAAGAATAACAACGTAATAATATTAAAATATTACTGCTTTAAATAACATTCAATTCTATTTCATCGTTTTAGTCTTATTTTATTTTACGATACAGTTTTTCATGCATATTCCTGCTAAATTTTCGTTCTTGTTCTAACAACTTTCATTCATTCTCTTTTTCATCGCTGCTATGATCATTTTTTCTCATCTCTTTTTTCTTTTCTTCATTTTCCTTATCTAAAAGCTACACTACTAAACTGTTAAAAATCATAATTCAAATCGTTCTACATTGCGTCTCGTTTAGACTGTACATCATTTTTAAATTAATAAAAAGAAAGATGATGCAATTTCATAGATGAATAGATATATGCCGTAATTATCATAATTTATGTTTAATTAATAATTTTACACACTATAGAAAGTCAATTAATTATAACGTTATATCGTACCTACATATATGCAATTCTGGTTAATTGAAAATTGATAACAAAAAGCATAGGGTAGTAATTACGAACACCAGACCACTCCAAACAAAATGAATTATACACAAGTTAACGTAACAACCATATTAAATTGGTGATTGAAGATCCATTATATAAAACATGACTGACACGTTTGTATAACTAACAGTACATAACAATTTTTATTTGTTCAAAATAATCTCTTTTGATTTATGCGACCATATCTCTTCTAATAAATGCGAGTATGAGATACAATTAAATATTATACACAATTATAATCAAATATTATAAGCAAATTTGAATAATGATTTAATTTTCATAAATAGACTTTCAATAATTTACTTTACATAGTATTATTTATGTATTCAACTTTTATAATATACACAGTAAGAATGTAATCTGACGTTAACTTAACCTTTAATATATCAAGCATTATAGTATTCAAACTGTATAATAACAATAATACAAATTTTATCATAAAAGTACACAACAATGGTTTACAAAAATATGGAAAAAAAGCGTTTATGTTGGAATTTTGTTTAATTACTAATTCGCGTCATATAATGTAAATGTTCACATATAAGGATAACATCGTACACTGAAAAAAAAGTTTGATTAGCATAACTAACAAATATTGTTGATTTATATAACCGAATAGTATAGGTGTAATAACCACTTATGATCTGCATCATAATAGTGATTATTATAACTATTCGGTGATTATTATAATGCTATTCGGTTGTCCACTAAATCAACAATATTGTTTGGTTATGCTAACCGAAAATTCTTTTGATTGTAATTATATATCGTAATATTTTCTAAGCAAATAATAGAATGTAATTTGAATTTCTTGGAAGCAGAATTTTCAATGAAATTGAAAGAACGATTCCTTTTAGTTTCTCAGTACCTCCGATCAATTTTTGAATATTATTATATCAAGGAATAAAGTCAAAATCTGAAATTGATTATTATTCAAACTGAACACAGTCTATTCAATAGTTTCTTGATTCAGATTTGTTTATTGATATTATCCGTTCAGTTCTATCTGTTCTGTCTGGTTCAGACGATTCAGTTCAGATTGCAGTGTTATTACAATGAAATTTTTAATAATATAAAATAAGTCTGTTAGGTCGTACCCATTCCAGGACCTGTTTCCGTAAATGTTTATCCAGGAAGGCTATCTAACTTCTCCAAAAAACCAGGATATATTCTTCTAATCTTGAAAAGCTGCCAAAAACTTCTGCGGGAAACCAGGATCCGTTCTTCACTAAGAATTGTCTTAGTAATTCTAGCGTTCCAACGAAAAGGCAAATCATTCAATTTAACAAAATAGAAAGAGCCATTGCTTTGAAAAGGAAAACTCTGTTAAAGTAATGGAGGGGCGGAAGCATTAAAGAAACTTGATTTGATCTTAAATTTTAATGCTTTAGAAATTAAAAAGATCGATTGCTTAAACAAAATTGAGGAAAAAATTTGGTTCGAAGCAGAAGATTTCGCAAAACTATATTAACGTATTAGTCAACAACATAGTTGATGACTGTATAATCAGTTATATACTATAAAGTAGAATGTCTCTAAAAAGAGATTGTTATATCCTAGAATGCAACAAAGTCTAGAACAATAATTAATCATTCTCAATTATAACTAATTACACCCTGACACTTTCAGAAGTTCATAATGTGTGGGAAAGAAAGTTTATGTTGAATAAAATATTTATATTATATTTGATTTTTATTTTTATTCATACTAAATAATTTATATAATGCACTGATGAACGTATCCACGTGTTGGAGCCAGACGACATATAAGTGCCCGACTCAACATAAGAATAGATGACGATTAAATAAGAAGAGAAAGTACAAAAATGTTTAGGTTTATATACTCGATATCTATTTAAAATATATCTACACTGTCCTACAAAATTCTCGACAAATAATTTTTAGAAAGTTTTCAATGCATTTTTAACACTTTTCACAGTTCAAATCAATGATATAATAACCAAGTATAATATAATCACAATTAGATAACACGATAGTTTTGTTTATAATGATTAAGTTATTATGAATCTATTAAAATATCAACATATACATTTATATAATCTTTAATAATAAGAATATATTTTATGTTAAGAATAAGATTCTTGTCAGAATGAATTTCATTAAATTAATTATTGTTTATTTAAATTGTATATGTTTGGGCTTATATTTTCTAACAAAATATTACAAAAACGAAATAAATAGCACATCATAACAAGATGTTTATACACGGAAAAAAGTAGAAAGCTCTGGTTACTATGAGAACAGTAATGGTTACTATTCTAATTTAAAAAATCCGCAGAACAGTAACTATTGCTATATCTGCAGCAGCGATTAGTATCCTCACAGCACTGGTTACTATCTGCGCAGTAGTCAGTGCTTTCTATGGCAGGTAAGTCGAAATAGCAACTATTACTGTACAGAAAGTAGAGGGTGCTGTGTGGAAAGAATTGGTTGATATTCTCAACGCTATCAACACTATTTAGTAAAATTGTCAGCACTACGCGTTAAGCAAACATATAATAATGAAAAATATACTG
>JABFQC010005281.1:0-11774 GCA_022817085.1 Psilanteris sp. ZL-2020 | reverse complement strand
ACCATAATTTATGAGATAAATTGGAAGTTTCTTTCATCCAGGGTCAGCTACGTTTATTTCATAGTAAACTTTCAATTATTATATTTTTCTCCGTGTGGTTGTACTTCGACCATTCAATTAGTAAATTTACCATTTGGGTGGTAACAGTTTTCATCCGCATGTCAATTCACCCGTTCCATTTGGTTCTTTCAGTGGTACCAACTTTCTCATCGTCCTCTCCCAACGCTCGTGCCGGATCTCAATTTTCGGACCGAAGTCCAAGAGATCAATTCTCGTCCGACAGTTTCTGACGTTTACGAAGACAATTTTTGTTTCTGTGCGTGGAAAAATAAATAAATTAGAAAAAAATATATTTATATATATATCAACGATCCCGATTACGCCGTCACACGGTGATGTTCTTCTCCTTCAACGGCACGCCAAATTCATCCTTGGCGGATGGTTTGGCTTCTCTGCTTTTGTTCGTCGGGTCGTTCCATCGCTGCAACTCGCCGGAACCGAAGAAGAAGAACACGCACGCCCCGGAACAATAGATGATGGCGAGCATCCAGAAGATCAGACTCCAGCTGGAGTAGCGTTGGTTGTTGTAAGTGATGGCTGCCACCATGACGCTGCTCAGGAAGCCGCCGATGGAGCTCAGCGTGTTCGCAATGCCGAAGATGGTCCCGGAAAAGTTTGGCGCGATGTCGAGCCCGTTGCCGAGGTAGCCCGCGGACACGGCCCCGTTTATCGTCAGAGCCAGGGTGAAGATCAATACGGAGATCGTGCGGTTGCAACCGAAATAAGCCTGCACGATCATCAAAATACCGGGGCTCATGACGGCTGGAACAGAGAACGTCTTGTTAGGGAAAGCGTGCGGTTTTGACAAGTGAAAAATGATGTTTATAATTGCGGTTTGGAATCGCAACCGTAGTAGAAATTTATGTCCAGTATCTCGTGAGTTACTAGAGAATTTGCATTTAAAATTTGTAGTAACTCGCGAGTTACTTGAGAAATTTCTAGTTGGGAAGCGATGGATGGTTAAATTTGCTATCCTGAATAGTAATGGTTTTAAATAAACCAAACGAACCCAGAGTCGAAATCAAGACGCTGATTTCAACCTCGGAATGTCTACAATTTCTTATTTAGGTTTTAAGGGATTCAAAACAGGGTCTGATCTATATTTTAACACTTATTTGATACTGTAAGACCCTATTTTGTTTTATTTGTTAAATTGACTTATATTTTTTAATTAATAGTATCTATAAATATATTAGTCTACACCTTTAATATTAGCATTTTGTTATATTTTATGAATATGTATAATATTTTGTTTCTATATATAATGTTCCTTTTTTTAGTTCTTTTTATTTTCTTCAATTTGCTTGAGCCTGCTTGAACCTCTTAGAACATAAACGGGAAATTTTAGACATTTCGAGGTTCAAATTAGGGTCTACAAACGCAGAATATATTAAATTAGAACCTGCTTTAAAGCTATATTAGTTCCTAATTTGAAACTATTTTTGAGGTTCAAAACAGTTTTAAATTTCGACTAGCGATGGCTGAGTGAAAAACTTTATTGGTGCTACAGGGGTGTAATTGAATGGTGGTGTAATATTTGGTGCAAATTTTGACGCTTTTACAACAAAAACAGTGGTGCCACGTTAATGTAAACTCCGCGCCAGGATATTTGCGAAGTTTTTTATAACAAAATGTATCGATTTTAGACTTCGTTTAGTAAATGAAAAATGAAATTTTGAAAATTTAGAAATTGCAAACTGGAATAATGGTTTGAGCATGACCTACACTGAAAGAAAAAATATAGTAATCGTGGGATGGTTTGCATTATAATGAACATTTTTTAATATAATATAGTAATTGATATTCTATAAATAATAATGTCTATTATATACATAAGAATATTCGGTATGATTGCCATTATATCCTGCAGTCCATATACAATATAGTAAATTTTACTCTAATATTTTTTTCAGTGTAGTATTGCAAAAGTACCGCGAAATGAATTTGGATTTAATTTCGCAATTTATTAATATAATCACTACAATTTTTTTGGATCAACCGTTCAGAGTTTGGGTTTTGCATTGCAAGAGTTCATTTCCCGGTGACGGTATAATTTTTTCAGTAATTAAATATTTCTATCATTAATATTCCTAAAATTATCAGGAATGTCATCCGAATATTGCACTAATATTTTTCGAACAATAATTAATAATCATAAATATAACTAGCATAACAGACGACATTTCTTATTTATTATGAATTATTACTTTCAAATTTATAAACAATTTATATATTATAAATTTTGTTCATCGTAATACAGTTTTATAATTTCCCTAGTTTATCTTTAATTTCTGTAACAAACCGACGAAAAAAAACTTTTCTTCTTATTAAGAAAACAGTATAACTATCATTTTCAAAGCAAATTCTTTCAGACGAAATGATTCACTTCAAGCCACCTCGAGTTTACACATTTTATTTAAATACATCGCATTGTTTGATTTGCGATTATATAATTACAACTATATAAGGTGGGACGGTGGGAGTACGAAGCGTTACATTTTAAACATCGAATAACACCGCGCGTCAAATCTTTATGCTAATGATTAACAATCTGTAACGGTTGCGAACGCGAACGTAAAATATGTTTTTTGTTTAAGCTTCTTGTTTCATCTTCTTCTTTTACTTTTTTTTTCTTTTTCTTTTTTTTTTTAATTATAATAAGAACAAGTGATTTTTATTTGACTTTCCATTATGCGAATTTCGCGTCACATACGGAATACTTTGAAAACCAACGATAAAACAAATTGAGATTAATTTGCAATAAGAAGTGTTCCATATACGGGATTAAACGAGATGCCTCCAATTGGAATAATCATTAATAATTGCCGATCTTAAATTCTATATTAAATAGTTCATTAAGGTTGTCAATTTATCAAAAACATAGTCGATCATCGAATATTCATTGCAATTTCATTATGTGTATAATTTTTTATAACGGCTTAATGAGATTGGTAATTAATCATCACGTGATCGGTTCGAAAATATGACGCACGATTCGTGACAGCGGTTCCGGGTGGAGGTTTTGAAGTTGATTTAATAAGATGCAACCGCTTTTTTTGAAAATTCACGAATTATGCTGGGTTTTTATTCATAAATCATATGTACAATTTTGTTTTCAATTAAGACCAGAGTTTATAATTAATAATTATTTAAAAATAAAAGTGATTTGAAAATTTTATGTTTCATTTAATTTAAATTCAATCCAATAAATTCGATTAAATGAAATCTGCCTTAATTGAATGTGAGTTAGCAGGTGATTCGGAATTGAAAACTGTTCTCTGACAATGACATGAATGAAATGACATGATACCGTAACACACTTTATTATTTCCTTGATGCATACTTTTTATACCACGATTATCATTGTGTGGTTGTAAACCATCTAAGCTCAATATTTCTTATATTCCAATATTTATGTGAAATGACATTTGTCGGTCTTTTTCAATTCGAGAGCATATTAAAATAAGGCTTAAAAGTACTGGTTTATAAGAATAGTGAGTTTTGTTAGTATTTGTGCACTTTTTAACTACAGATTTTTACAGTCTTATGAACTAAACAACATGAACTATATTAGATTAATCTTTTAAATAATAAAGATAATTATTTGCATTCAATGTTGGAGAAAAGAATTGATAGATAGTATTTATATATGATCATGATATAAAATATGTATGAAGGGGATTTTGGAAGGGAATATTGGAAGGGTTTTTTTATAACATAAAGAAGGTAAATATAATTTATCATACAATATTTAAACAAATTCTTCTTATATTACACTGAAAAAAATAATCTTACAAAATTTACCAAACTAGATAATAACAGTAGCAAAAATGGGCAAAAATGTATCTAATATGATAAATTATGATTAGAAACTTTTAAAAATATGTCAAATATTACCAAACAAATGATAAAAACAATGATATTTTGTAATGTTTATTTACATTTTTGCTCACTTTTCCTACTGTTACTAAATTTGTAAGATAATTTTTGTCAGTGTACACAGAGAAAAATAATCTAGGAAAGTTTACTATAAAATAAAGCAAATGTACTTTATGTACTTTAATTTGTCTCACAAATTATAGTAAAAATGTACCATAAATAAGATAGGAATATTTTTTTTTACATTTTTACTATAAATGATCAGAGAAATTGACAGTTTTGACAGTGTAGGTTACATTTTCTTTATTTTAAAGTAAAATGTCCTAAATACTTTTCGCTGTGTATGTATTATCAGGTACTAAAATGTGAAGTTGAACTTTGCAAGTATTTTTAATAAGTGTATAGTAAGCTTGATGTAATTTAACTAATAGTAACTTTACTTAGTTTAAATAATAGTAAGTACATTATATACTATTTAAAATATATAAAACAATTTGTTTAAATTAAGAACTGTATTATGAGTACGAATTTGTAACAAATTAATTTATACCGAATTTATAATACATATACTTATAAAATATATATAAGTATATACAATCATGAATTTTTTATAAATACGCCGAAAGTGTATATTTCTTATCTTTAATATTGCACATACGAGACAGTGGAATTATTCAAATTTCCCAGAATTATGTAATTTTGATTATATCATGTAATGCGAAATAAAAAAAATGAAGCTTTAATTTGCCAATGAATTTTGCGCAAATTCGAGCAACAAACGGCATACTTTTCAATTAGCGTTATTGAATGAACAAAGACAAATAGATTTGCGGAATAAGATCAAACGCGACATGCAAGAATCAGTACGCGGGGATAATAGGTATCATCAGTGGTATTATGAAACCCGCTGCTCCTTCCTTACTAACTATAGAAATCGTAATTACACGACGAACAAGAATACAGCTCAATTTTTTGCATCCGCGAAATTCATTGATGCGCGAACAGAACGCAATTGTCGGATTTCGTTTCGCTGAGTTGGTTTAACACAAACAGCCATTTCGTTAGTTTTGCATAATTTAGTATTTGATTTCTGTTAACGAGAGAAAATAAAAAAACAGAAAAAAAATATACCGAAAAATAGGAAGCAGTTAAACGACCTGTGAAAATGGTAAAATTGTATGATGAAAATTTCCGAAATTTTGGTATTTTACGAATACTGAAAACAAACAAACTGTTTTCTAGTTTTACCGTATTTTCTTAGTTTATAATTACAATTTTTTATTGCGGCAATTACTATATATATGATTAGTAGTAGAATACAATATTTTAAAAAATTACTAAAATTATAATGTTGAAATTAAAATTCTTATAAAAATTTTACTTTTATTTTTTATATTTATTTTTTTTTATTTTATATTATTTTTTTTAATAAAAATTCTTTTCTTTTATATACACTGAAAGAAATAATGCTGCAAATTTTACCAGACAATATTGTAAACATCGGATAAAGGAAAAAAAATGTAAATAAATACCTGAAAATATTATTATTTTGTATGGTATTTTTTATTACATTTATTGAAGTTTTAACCATAATTTATCATATTTGTTTACATTTTTTTCCTTTATCCCATGTTTACAATATAGTATGGTAAAATTTGCAGGGTTATTTCTTTCAGTGTATGTGATCTGTAAATTTAAATAAATAAATTTTTGTATTATATAAATTAGCAGTTCTTTTAGATAGAACATGAAAAAAAGAAAAAAAAAGAAAATTTAGAATAAAATATAATTATAATTTGAAAAGTTTACAATTTAATATAGTAATTTATATATAACCTAGATTATCTACGATATCTTAATGTTACTGAATTTTATTCCATTTGTTTTGTTTACTTCGTACTTACCGAACAAGGTGAAAATTTTTCGTATATGAGTGACGGACATCTTTTTCGTTCGTAGCAAGTAATCGGCGACAGCGGACGTCGCCACGGCGAATAGGTATTTCCCTAAATACGGAAGCGACGACAGGAGTCCATTCTGCGAAAGAAAAAACACGTGAATTCTTCTGTCGACTTCGCAATAAAAAATAGTACAATTTGTGCGTTTTTTGCAACGTTGCGTAAAGGGTCACAAGGTTACCAGAAAAACTGCAAAACTTTTCATGAAAGTATCTTAGTTTAAGACACTGGCGTCTTAATTAGGGAAATAGAAGGCCTTAGTATAAACAATATATATATATATATCTTCCGTTGATATTAATTAAGACACCTGCGTCTTAAAACAAGATACTTTGTTAAATTTTGAATTGTATTATACATTAAGACATCCTGTTTTTTCGCTATGTTTAAAAGTGTATTCATAATCCATGTACCTCTTTAATATTAAAATGCAGAATGTATTTCATGTAGGTTGGCAACTGATGCACGACTGTAAAGTAGCCGAAGACGCTGCATGCGTGAGTGATGACAATGGCCCAGACCGGACCGGAGGTAAAGATTCTCATCCACGGCACGGACAGTTTCTGAAATGACACGAATGGCTAATTAAATAGGAGTCTTGAGTAGTATGCCGATATTGATATAATGGAACTGTATCTTATTTTAAGACGCAAGATTTACATGTGTTTTTAGTTTATAATAATTGAATAATATATGTGATTTTAGTTTAAGACGTTTCATCGAATTAAGACCAGCGTTTTACATTGAGACATTATCATCTTAAAGCCAATCAAATCACTGGCTTCTTAAATTAAGACATCGTATCAAAAACTAGTATCTTACACGCAGAAAAATGTTGCATTAAAAATTACTGACACACTCAGAAAAATACTTAGTTATAATAACCAAACTTTGGTTGATTCAACCATATTATTTAGTAAAAATATGACCAACTAAATGTTTGGTTTGTGGAACCAAATAATTTTGTTGTAAAAGTTTAGTTGTCGAAAACAATTTATTTTGGTAGTTTTAACTATACTCACGGACAAAACAAAATTTCAGTCAAAAATTACCGAACTTTTCAGTAATCATTGATGAATGTTTGTAAATATATAGCGAAAATTCATCAATGTTTACAGTAAAAGTTCATTTTAACACCAGTTGATATCTAAGAAAAACACATATCTTACTTACATTCAGACAATATCAAATACAAAAAGATTGATGTTTTATTAAAATACCCACGTCTTGAAATAAGTCGTTTTTTAATATCGTCTTAATTCGATATCATAAAACAACATTATTATTGTGAATTGAGACACTAACATCTTAAATTAAAATATTATTTCAACCTAAAATGTTTGTTATCAACAATCAAATGTCTGAAATTAAGACACCTAAATTAAAAAAAAAAATAAAGCTTTATATTTAAGTGAACCGATTTTTAAATTATAACAAAAGATTGATAGTATTGAAAGACCAAACTACCGATTTTCATGAACTTTAAAATCGGTGAAGCTTTCATTAAAAATGGATAATTATCTCTCTCGGTAAATTGTCGCGTAATTATGGTTAATAAACGTGCGTCTTAAAACAAGACATGCATTCAACTTCCGATTTGCGTCGCTTTTGTTGTTGCAATATCAAGGTCACGTGACCATAATACACCCAAGAGGAATAAACAGTGGCATAAGCACCCTTCTGGCGATCGTGTTGCCGATGCTGTCCTCGATGAAGTTCCTCTCCTCGTCCGAAATCCTCGGGTGTTGCGCCGGCGAGTCGTAAACCAGCACAAACCAGGCGACGCTCCACACCAGACCCACCGCGCCGGTCACATAGAAAACCGACTCCCATCCGAAGCACGCTATGAGGTATCCGCTGACCGGCATCGTGATCGCCGCTCCCAACGACGACGCTGCGAGAAAAAGATACAACACAAACATTTCGTAGTTGCCGAACTGATCGGGCTCGGAAAAAAAATCGCGCGTCGACGTATAAGCGCGATAAAAAAAAAACAAAAAAAATGTCGCCTTAACAATATTTACGGAAACAATAATCGTATGCGCGTATTTACATGATCGACAAATCGGCATTGAATTTTTTGCGCAACTCGAATCGCTGAATCGTTTTACATTTTTGATCGCGATGCAATTTCCAATTAATTTAATTACACGACTCCGGCGTCTTATTTAATAATTTCTATAGTTCGCGTTCATGCATATGCGATCTACGCTGAAACGCGCGCGCAGTCGAACGCGGCAATATTGGCGACCGGCGTTGCCATGAACTGGATTCAGTCAATCGGGATGAATGGGCAACGATCGCCCGCGGCGAAAAAAGAAGGGTAAAAAAAGGAAACAGAAGGAAAACGGAAAAAAGGAAAACGACGCGGAAAAATTAGACTCTTCGACGACCGAGGTTTCCGGCGGTCCGCGGGGGCGATCGCGGCGTCCATTGGAACCGATTGAAAATCGAATTCGGAAATGGAACGAGGTGAGGCGCGTGAACGGCTCACGCGCTTGACCTTAGGCTTGAAATGTGCGACCGTTTATCTAGCGTATTCTGGCGTCGAAAAAAAAAATAATAGTCTCGCGCCTTGACTCGCGCGCAGCGCTAATTAATTCGAATCGTTAATGCAATTGACAGACAAAGGGGCGGGGGGAGAAGCAAATTATAGGAATCGGTGTGTTTTATGTCGCGATGGTAATTTAATGGGATAGTTATTCATGAAAATGCTGAAAAGCAGCAATTACCGCGCGCCGATGTAAATGGAGAACGAGAGTGGCAGGAAATATGGCCGATTAGGAGGTGACGGTAATGGCGATCGTGGATCGCCTTAGCGAGTCGATTTGTCGAGCGTCTCGGGATGCGACGCGAGGGGGCGCCGATTAGACCCGACGAACGCGCGGCTTGAATTGGGACCGCTCGCGAAATGATTTATGGCGACTCGTGGGACCGGACGCGGCAATCAGTGACGGCTTCGTTGACGATTGTTCGTCCTTTTTTTTTCTTCGGCTAATTCAACGCTAATCCACTTACCCATCATGTTGGACACGAATTTGCTGCGCTCGTTTGGGGGGATCCAGTGGGCCGTCATTGGCTGTATGGCTGGCCAAGTCGCGCCCTGTTGATGAAGACGTACGACGGTCGTGATTAATTTCAGTGACAGTCATTGTGATTAACGGTGGGAGAACTGGTCGAGGGATTTGCTTGAAACCAGACGGAGATGGTATGATTGGTCGAATTCGGGATGCTGATTGAGTCGGCGAGATTCGTGTTGGTATATTGCTTTAGGCGTGATTGGACTATTTAGATTGAACTTTTTTGATTGATATCGCGTTGACAGAGGTTTTGGGGATAATAGGTTGTAATGTTGATAACGAGTGATGGATTGGTGATGATTAATCATTGTATGTGATACCTTTTGTAATGTGATTAATGATAATATCAGTCGTGACAATCAACGAACTGGTGTTGAGTATCATCAACTATTTACCAAGTCACGTTTCAACATTCATTATTGATTGGAATTGAATCAATGATTATTGTTAATTATCAATATAATTATTGACATTGGGTTGTCTTTATAATCGATAATGATAATAATCATCAATAATGGATTGTAAGTTACGGAATGAGTAATGAATTGTTGACTTATGAATTTTGCTTGTTAATTAGTGGATTGTTGATGACGATATTGGAGGATTGTTGATATTGATAATTGAAGCAATGATGATGTTGAACGTATGGATGGTATAATAGTGACTTGTAGATTGTTAAAGATTATGTTAATGTGTTATATTATGATGTTGATTGGTGACTTGTTGATTTGATGGATGATGATTGATGGATTATTTATGACAGTATGTCAATATTGTTGGATATTGATGATTTTGCTTGTTGATAACGTTGTGGATTATTAATATTTAATATGATGATAATGATTAGAAAATTACTGTTGATAATGCTGGTCTATAATTTATTCATTATGTTTGTCGTTATTTTTTATGTTAATATAATAATTATAATCATTTATAAATTATTGATGATAATGACGAATGGTAGAACAGTGGCAACTATACATTGATAAAAATAATATTATCAACAAATGAATTAATGACAATAAAGATAATTATGATAATAATTGGTGATTTGTTGATGATAACGATAAATTGTTGGAATTTTACGATTATGATGAATGATAATATTAACTTGTTACTTGTTGATGACAACGATGACGATGATGAAGCTACAAAATCCACAATAATTTTTCTTATCTAAGCCAAATGCTACATGGATTCGATCGATCGTGTCTGTATCGACAATTAATGCACGCCTTGGCGCGCGATTAAAATGTTCGTAGGAAAACGATTTGCTACACGACTCGGCCGCAAAAATGCGGGAATTAAAACGAAAGCAGTTTGTAGAAAAAGAGTCGCAGGTATTTGCTCGAAGCGATGACCGTTCCGAAGGCGGAATGCGTATGTAATTTGCTGAAAATGGGTTGGATTGGAATGGACGGATACGGTTTTCGAGCCAAAATCGACTTGCCAGCATGAGTCCTAGAATGGCCCGCAGGATGACCACCGCCATGAAGTTCCAGGACGCGGCGACCGGCGTCAAGAAGGTGAGCAAGCTCGACACCAGCATGCTGTAGCCGAAGACCTTTTTGGCCCCGATGACCTCGGCGAGGCGACCGCCCGGAAGCTCCGTGAACACGTAGCCCCAGAAGAAGCTGCCGAGGATGAGGTTCTGGTGGAATTCGTTCCACGGGTACCTGGTCTGCACGATGGGCTGATTGTCCTTGATGGATACCCCGTCATCGTTGGATCCTTTGTCCTGCGAGCAAAATTAAAGGCTGGACTGTTGTGGTCGGAGGGCGTGACCTTTTCAATTGTCAAGGATAATGAAATGGACAAGATTTGAGGTTCGTTAAAGCGGCGTAAAGGGGGCGTGGGGTCTGCGGATTCGATATTTATGCAAACGTGGATTCGACGAGGATGATTTGAATTTGAATTCAAAAGTTTCATTTGATACGTGTATAATTGAAAATTGGGCGCAGGTGTTTGATGCCTTTTTTATTTATATATATATATGTTTTTTTAATTTTTATGTGAAAGTTAAATTTATTTGTGTTCCCCGACGTTATAGTGTGATACGTGTTCTCCGTCCAATGACGACCCTGATCATAATTGCACCAAGTTAATGACTGATGACTGCCGCCTGTATAATTTAACACGTTGATCGAACTTTTGTACCTATCTTAATATGAATTGAAACGCGATCAAATAATACGATTCATTTTGTATTCGTATACGTAATTAACCCTTTCGATGTTTCTGTCTCTGGTGAACGAATGTTTGTATATTTAATGGTTTGAAAAATGATTGGGCGGGCTATTTGTTGGGTGAGTTATATTAGGTTTCGGTTGGTTTAATAATAATAATAATAACAATTATAAAAATAACATTTATAATAATAATGTAACGGGGTTAATTAACGTAAGAAACTTGTGGTAATTGAATTAGAAAATTAAATAGAGTAAAACCATGATACTGGTGAAAGTATTTTTAAAATGATTTTAAATAATTTCATAACATTTCTAACACATATATATATACTTATTTATATTGACTTTATTTTGATATAATAAATATCAAATAATTACACTGAGAAAAAAATATAATAAAAGTTACTATTTATATAATAGAAAAGAAGTAAATTTAAACAATATATTACTATTTTCGACTATTGTATATGAATAAAATTCACTATATTTGCACACATGTCCTCAATTTATTATATAAGTAGTAACTTTTATTATATTTTTTTCTCAATGTACACTGAAAGAAATGATGTATGAAATATTACAATGTATACGATGAATCCTATGATGGC
>JABFQC010005280.1:0-11775 GCA_022817085.1 Psilanteris sp. ZL-2020 | reverse complement strand
TATTTATTGCATGTATCTGGATGTTGACGTTCCACTAACCTAAACTTCCTATGTGGACTAACCCGACCCAAAACCTATGCGGATCACATGGTCGGTCGAGTGTCGAGCGGTCGCGTTCAGAAAACCCTAGTTGTTTTTGGCCGTACTTCAAGCCGACGGATTTTTGGAGTGTCAAGTCGGATACGAGTCCCGACTTGAACGAAAAGCGATTTCGCGAAATTTAGGAGTGTCGAACTGGATGCGATTCCTGGTTTGAACAAATTAAGAGACTTAATGTTAAGACTAAAAATTTAGAATTTGACAATAATAAATATTTTTTACGGGTTATAATATATAGTTACAAACCGATAATCTGTTATAACAATCTCAAGTAATAATAAGTAAAGTCTATTATGTCATTTGAAAGTTACGTTCATCACATCAGGCCAGATAAGGCCCTGATATTATTTTCCTACTAGTTTGATTATATATAGTATTCCCCAATTATATATCCCACCGATCAGAGTCTATTCAAGATATTTCAAAATTTGATTATCATACGCAATTTCAAGTATTGATAGCTAATTATGCGCCTATTGTTTTGTCATATTAACATTTGTGTATTATATTTATTAAAAATTTATTGGCTATATACTTTTAGTTAATTTTCGAACAAATTCTCCATAATAAAATAATTATAACTTAATTTTTTAATTTTATAGCTACATGGTAACTAAAATGTAATATATCATATGAATCTAATTTAAAATTGTATGATACTGTGGTTTTATATGATAATTTGTTTCATTATGTTAATTAGCTAATGTTAGCGTATGAGAGAGAAAGTTAAATCAAATATATATAATTCAAAATATTGTTGTTTTGAATCGATTTAAATGATAGTTTTCGAAAAAAAAAAGAATAGAAAAATATTGTATATATATAAGTAAATCATAAATATTAAATCATATATTTATGTTTTTCTTTTTAAACTTAATCTATTTTAAAAACATTGAAATCTTGAACAGCAATGATATTTCTATCATCGTCTGATCATAAAAAACTCATGAAAAAACTATAAATACTATTTTCATATTACACGTAATAATAATAGAAATCTTTAATAAGTTTTATATTATATTTAATAACTTTTATATTATATTTGTGAAAACTGCGCGTACATTTTTTTATATTTCTCAAATATAAAAAATACTATTATATACAAATGCTTATGATTATTATGAACTTAATTTAAAATAAAAAATTTTGCGAGAAATATATTATGTTTGTATTTAAATTCTTATTGCATTTATCGTAGTTCTTGTTTTATTAACTGAATTACCGTCAATAAATTTCATTGTTGTTACCTATTATCTTTTTTATAAATATAGAAGCATTTTGCATGTAGAAAAAATAACGTTTTTTTGCTAACTATGTACGATAATTGCGGCACTTATATAGAAGATTATATAATAGTTTATTGGAAGCTTTTTAGTTAACATTGAAGCAATGTATTATGAAGAATATTATAACTTTAATTCATAATTTCAATATAATTAGATATAAATATAAATAATCATTTAAATTAACATAGATTTTCAATAAAAATTGTATATACATACATAAATCAAAACAAATGTATTATAATTATAATCATATATAATTTGAAGAAAGTTAGTTTCGTATTATTATTGATTCATAATAATAAACAATTTATTATTATATCATTCAATTTATAAAAACGTTTTATAATAAAAGATATAATAAATTTAAAGAGGCGAAAAAGGTTTCAATATAATATACTACAATCGATCGCGTCCATATATATGACTATACTATATTATATGTTTATTTATTATTGCAGATCTTATTATACATTTAAGATTATCAGAGAATCTGTAACAGCCGGTCAGATATAATACAACGAATTGCTGTTGAAATGTAACACAAATATCTTAGTATTGTTTGACTAGTGATGGCAATTGAAAAACAATACAGAATCGGTACTGGCCCTTATATGTTCGTTTTGCTAGAATAAAATTGGTTGAACATGGGTACCAATTTATAGACTTTGTACCGTTCAATTGCAGTTGCCTTTGTGTGCTGAAAACAATGTCGGCTCATTATTGGAATAGCTTTGGTTTAATATTGGTGCCAAATTCAATATGTGCTTAATAATAGTTTCCAATATTTATTCATTTTGCGTTCTGTATCGGCCCAACGGTCGCCTACCGTAATATGACTAAGCAAATTTTCTGTGTTTGAATAAATATAAATAAATAGTATTCATAAATAATTTCTTGAACTTATAATAAAAATAATAAAGTGAAAATGTTACTTTAATTATAAATCATAAAGTTTAAATTAAAAATATAAAGCATCAAAAATTACAATACGAATTAGGATGTGTTTCTGCATTGTTCAAATAAGCCCAAGCTAATATTTTTATAGTATTATTTTTTGTTTTATAATAAATAAGTAAATATATTTTTAAATAAAAGTCACGGATTTTCTTTATTATTTGATTTTACATTAAAACATTCATATTTATATTTTTTATTCATAAATCGGAATATAGACTTTTCTGATTAATAATGAAGAAATTTACAACTGGAAACATCGTTGAAAACATTGGTTCAACGTTGTAGTATATTGTCGAATCGACGTTGGTTTAAGATTGAAATATAAATACGGTCCACGAAAGTTATATAGCACTATTCCAATAGAACTGATCAACATTGTTACAAGGTAGTTTACCAATTTTGCATTAATATGTGAAAACAAAAAAAATGGAAAATAAAATAATAATTTAACTAATTCAGATTGAACTCATTAATTTATCATATTGTTAATTATATATTTTTATAATTATAAACATTCTTTAGTAATCAAATATGTAATAAATATTCTTCATATGTATTGTAAGAACTATTATTATTATATTACAAACCATGTTTTAAAAAACGGTCACCCATCCAAGTGCGCCGCAAACTCTGCTTTGCTTCTCTTAAGATTCTTGTCAATGTAGCTGCAACCACCATATGTACTCGATTTACTCAGGGTAACATTTTCATAGTATTGACTTAGAAGTCGTTCTGTTTAAACTTAAGTGGTTTTAATACTTAAACTGACATAACTATGAAAAATATCAATCAAATTACTTGCTCTTTTTCGCAGTCGACTATATAAATTCATTGGCAATATTGAAAACAAAGAGTTGATTAAAATCTCCCAAAATCGTTCCAACTCCGCGCATCAACATTTTCACCAATTATAAGTATGGAAATACCCTAAATAATGAATTTAAAGTAATTTAAATTTGAACATGGCTAGATTGAAAATTTAAAGTTTTTCATGAAATAGATTCGACGTTTCTGTATACCATTTGCAAGTAATTCATTTATATCGTTTAAAATTACGCGTTTCCACATGGCAATGTGACCAGTTATCGACAAAAAGTCATCCGAAATTGATTACGGAAAAATAATTTTTTATCATTTTATGAAAAAAATAGCAATTTTAGTAAAAAATGAAAATCCCCCAAAATCGTTCAAACTCCGTACATCACAGTTGCACCTGCTATGAGTATAAAAATACAAATAGTGTACGTTAGTTAGACTTTGGTTAAACGTTGGCTATAAAAGCTAAATTTATGAAATATAAATCTTAGTTAATTTTGGAATCCGATATCAGTCTACTGTTATCATTTCTCCAGCAGAGATTAAACACGTTTATGCTATATGGACGATTCAGACGATTCTACGTTGGTCAGTTGGCTTATCTACGTTGGTTAACAACGTCATTAGGAGGTTGGAAATATGATAGAGTTGACGTTGATTCAGCATTGGCTGTGGCCAATTGTCAAGCAACGTTGATCAGACGTCATTTCGAATGTTAATTCATTAGTTCGTCGGCATTTTCTGCATGAATACGTAACCAATGTTGATTGGATAGTATACTACATATGTTGAACTAGTGTTGCCAACGCTGTTCCAGCGTAATTCCAGTAATAAATCTCTACTCGTTATTATAGCCTTAGTATTCAATGTTAATACAGCATTGACTTACAACGTTGATACGGCTTTAGTATCCACAATAAAACGAGGTACACGTTTTGGCTACCATTATGGTTCGGCGTTACGATGACTGTAAATTTCTCCATGAAAAAGAGTCAATTGATAATATTAGTTCAACTCAGTAACATTTTTTATTGCCAACATTATATTTTGGTAAACTTGGTATTCATAATTAATTTATCATTGATCCAGCGTTAGAATCGAATTCTTCGCTGCATTACCATTGGCCCAACGTAAAATCAGATTTATCTATTGAAATTATGTTGGCAATTTTCACATAAGTAACTGAATCATAAAATAAAATTAAGAAATCAGAAATATTAATTAAATGCGTTTAAATTAATAAATAAAATTTTATATTTTTGTGCAGAAGTGAATAGTATTTTATGTAAATTAGTTATACAGATGTAAACCAATAAATTATAATAACATACAAATATAATTTTGTAAAAGGATATAATAGTGTATCTGATTTTATGTATATCGGTTATATATTTTAACTACTATATATATATATTCTCTTATGAAAAGAATTTGATATATAATATTTTAGACATTTTTTATGTTCTGTGCTACAGTGATTCCGTAATGATGATTTCATGTTGTGCATAAGTTACGGATAAATTTAAACTATAATTTGTAAAATTATCATATTTTAATAATTTATTACATTTATGTGTTCTACAATCATCCATTCGATAATTGAAATCTTATAATTTGTAATAACAATGTAAAAAGACAATGTTAAAATTTTAAATTATATATTGAAAATCTCATAACACACAGCAGTAATATTACTCAGGTAAAAATTTTGACAATTAAAATTAATATCTCTCATAGTTATAGATTTTGTTTCCTACATTTTTTTAAAAATACCCTTATAAGAACTGAAGTAGTAAAGCATAAATACGAGTCGTCAGACCATTATGCCATTTTTACCACTTCGTTTTCTTGCATAATTATAGTAACAGTTTTTTGTTGAAATATATTTCATATAAAATTGTACATTATTAGCATAAAAATCGAAGATTTTTATATCTTTATAATATATATGTATGATATATACTATATTAAATAATATAGGTAAAAGTTTAAGTCAACATATGAATATATAATTAATATACTTTCTAATCCGTTATAAATAGATATAATATATACCAAGTATTAGACTAAATCAATTAAAAAAATAATTATAGACTTACAACGAATAAATTATTTAAATAACTTTTTAATAACTTATATTTCAAGGTATATAATCACACCATCTCAGATTTGTCATTGAAAATATAGAATACAATTAATTCTTTACGTAATAATCTCATTAATATATAGAGCTTCGATTATCAATATATTTTGAAAATGCGTGGTTAATACATTAATCACACTATCATATTGAGTAATACAATCAGTTACAATTGCAAATCAATTTATATAAATATAAATTTAGCGTTGGTAGTTTCTACTATAGAAAGAGGTGTAAGTTTTTAAACTAATAAAAATGTACAGTTTACTGTCGTATATTTGCAAACACGCGTTTCAGTAAATCAATGATTATATAGAATTGTTAATCATATCGTTAACTTTGTTCTAAAAGGATAATGGAATAAATTGTAGAACTTGGTCTGTAAATTGTTTTCAGGAAATTCGATATATATATATAGTCAGTGAAGTACCTCATGACTATAGTCGAAGGAATCTCAATGTCACAGTTGGGGCAAGCAGCTTCAGCCGCGTGCTCCGTGGCGACCAACTTTCTGGCCCCCGTCAAAACGGATCAGCAAATCTATGAGAATTCGATGCTGGAAGACGATCCAAATGCCAACTCGGTGATTGTGACGACGCCCGAAGACAGGACTAAACCGAGGTGGGGTCCTAATCACAAAGGAGCTCAAGAGTTGGCGAATTTGTATAGTATTGGTACATGTACTTGCATAACACAACCGTTCTTTGGCGCACACATTCACGTCCAAATTTATTCGTTTAACATTTTGTCAATACACCAATTACTTTATTTATAATGAAACATTCATTGACACAAAACAACAATGGCACTCGACAATGATTACTCGCACTACAAACAATCCGCCGTACCAATTGATTTCTGCACGCGTTTATAATTAATAATTGATTTTCGCACTTGTAATTTTCGTCTTTCAAATTTCGTAATATAATCATTCGCAAAGTTGCAGTTTCATGCAAACGTTTTATTGAATGTTTTAGTAATGTCCTTTGCAAATGTAAATGTTCGTAATTGCTATTATCATTAAGCGCTAGTAAAAGAAGTTTCAGTTATTTAGTTCAGAACATTTACTTATAACTAACGACTAATGTGAAATCAAATAGGGATTCGAGAAAATTGAGATCATGTAAAATGTAATTACAACTTAGTTTTGCCTTACATGGAATTAATTTTTTATTAATTAATGAGTTACTTTACCTTTAATAATTTATCTAATATAATAATATAACTTTTGACGATAATAGAGTGCATTCATTTTAGCACGTAATTATTTAGATATAGACTAAAATTTATGGCTAAGCTTTCGCCGATTTCTTATTTGACGCTTTTAATTATTGTCTAATATCAACTCTCTTCAATTAACGAGTTATTAGAAGATTAATAGTATAATCGGGTTACAAATATATACCTATAGATATACCTATAGCATTGACTGTATAATCAGTATTATATCAAGTAAGGAGTTAAACAAGTAAAAATAATCTTCTGACATTAATTAACAGATTGATTTTCTAAGAGGTAAATAATATAGGATGACGATATTATGCAAATAGTAGGATTCTATAAATCTTCTATTAAAATTTAAGAAATCGAATTTTAAGGTTGAAATGAAACATTGGCATAAAATTATAATCATTAAAAACTTGTTATTATAATCTTATTTATAAGAATTATATACTGAATTATAATCAAGTGAATTAATATTGCTTTAATTTATTTTCAGGAAAGAGAGTACAAGAATGCATCTGCCTTGGTACCTGTGTAATTCTTATGGCAATAAATTTATATTTAATTCTTATACGACTGAAATTACAGAATTTCATTTCTATAGTATTAGCTACTTTCTTTGGTATAGTTACGGCTGATTTTATCTCAGGACTTGTTCACTGGGCGGCCGACACTTGGGGGTCTGTTGATCTCCCAATTTTAGGAAAGGTAAGTTCAATCAAAACCGAATTCAATTCCGGAGTATATCAAAGACGGAAATTCAATTTCCTATATTAATCCATGTGCAATATGATTAAGCTTTTAAATACACTTAAATTTTCGCTTTAACAATCAACACAATAAATGAATAGGCAACAATTTGTACACATTTGCTACTGAATTTAAATTACAAAAAATGTTCATAAGCGTTGTATAGCATAATTTTAAAAAATCGATCAGTAATTAAGCGTACTTATGATTTAGTTTTTTATAAACTGGTTTTATAACATATACGTATCCATATTTCAGAAGAAATAAAGTCGTGCGTATCGAAGTAAATTATAACATACGTTTTCTGAGTGAATTATGCCATACGTTTGGAGGATGAAATATTACACTGAAGATAAATTGACTTAAACTACTGTTTGCAATAAAGCGTTTTCCTTTTTATTAATGGTTTTACAAAATATTGGTTGAGAACTGTTTAATTATGATATAACATACGTTGTATTCACAAAACGATGATCAATACATAGCCACGTGTTTTTGGAGTAATTGTTAACTTTTATACTGATAATTTCAATATATTAAAATGTAATTATTCAATATATCTTTATATTAATATGGTTTAATATCACACTCAGAGAAAAAATAGTATATTTAGTCAATTTAATTGAGTTTTCAGTGAAGTACGCCATAACTGAAAAAAATCAGTTAGTCCAACTGAAAAGATTAGATATTTTTATAGAATATGGCAGAATTATAATTTGAATTAACAAATTCAGTCAATTTTACTGAATTGTTTCAGTTAAAAATTTTATTTTTTAACCAAACCTGAATGTTACAGTTAACTTAACTGTATTTGACAGTTGTGATAGTGGTTTAACTAAACTTTTCAGTAGATCGTACTAAGTAATTTTTTCTCAGTGTATATATTATTTTAAAAGTTAATAACAAAATAAGATTAAAATATATTAAAATATAAATTAAGAGAGTTGTGAATTATAAGTGCAACATTAAATAGTAATATTATTAACAATATAAATACTATATTTTATATAAAATTTTAAACACATGCTTGAGAATGATTGTGATTATTAATAAATCTCTTTCTTATTTAAATTTATAGAACTTTATAAGGCCCTTTCGAGAACATCATATAGACCCCACCAGCATTACGAGACATGATTTCATCGAAACAAATGGTGATAATTTTATGGTCATACTACCCACTCAGTGCAAATTAGCTTGGGATTTTTTTACTTTGCCTGAACCAGAAATACAAATTAAGTTCAATTGGTCTTGTTACTGGTTTCTTGTCGCTGCTTTTCTTGCACTAACAAATCAGGTAATTATAAACATATTTATTTTCATATTTTGAAATACTATTTCAGTATTATAATTCAATTATCAATTTGGCATAATAATTGTTGATATTACACCACATAATATAATAATAAAGGATATATACAATTTAAAATATGTAATTTTTAGATTTCATTGGAACTATTATTGTTGTAACCTAAATAAAAAGAAACAGATATTTGCTTTTATTCTATATTGAAAAATACAGTCGGTTCATAAAATTATATAAAAATACATTTTATGAAGTACAAAATAACTAGAATAAGTTTTAAGAAGTGTATAAAAATTCTATTGAATGTCTTACTTCACGATTCGTGAAATCGAATCGTTATATGTTATTATTCAATAATAACCATGATCCCAAATATAATACTTAAAGATATTTGTATTATACCGGATGGAGTTACAATCATCATTTAAATTGAGAAGCGCCGTTATCGTATTATAGAATGCAATATCTTTCATATTAAGACTTAGGATAGTAAAAACGTTTATCACAAATAAAGTAGGTTTATGCATAACATCAAATTTAACAAGATATAAGAGAAAAATAATTAAACAAATGGTGCAGTCGAACGTAATTTTTTGATTTTAAATTTTATTTCAAGACATAAACATTATTTTCAGTTTCATACTCTATGAAATTATTGTACAAGGTATAATATCATAAAATGGTTGATCTCACATTACAACTATATATATATATATGCAATTTTTTCATTTGAAATAGGTTCGTTCATAAGACAGTTTGCTGACAGTTTAAGACAAGTAATATTGTATTGATGAAAATATTTTTTGTTACACATTTACAGGAAAATATATCCATTAAAATGTCATTCAATGATAATTGTAAAAATTTTTAAATGAAGATTATTACTTTAGTTATAATCTATTATATTTAAATGAATACCATGCATTGATAATAGAATCCATTGATTATTTTAACGTAAATAATATACAGTATATATTTTTAGTTAATAAAAAATGATTTTTTACGTATATTATTGTTTTGATTATTACATTTAAGTTTGTAACTTAAAAAATATTTTAATTTATTTTCATAAATGCGCATATTTACTACTCGTTAAATTTATATGTACTAACTTTATTGAAAAATCGTTTGTTTTCATTTGTAGATTCACAAATGGTCCCATACATACTTCGGTCTACCTAAATGGGTAATTTGGTTGCAAGAGCATAGATTGATTTTACCAAGAAGGCATCATCGAGTGCATCACGTTGCACCCCATGAAACATACTTTTGCATTACGACCGGCTGGCTTAATTGGCCATTGGAAAAACTTTACTTTTGGCGTATATTAGAAATTCTCATTGAAAAAGTTACCGGCTACAAACCAAGAGTTGACGATTTAAAATGGGCTCAAAAGCGATCTTGAGAGAAATAGATTCTTCAATTCCATCAATTTACCAGTTCGTTTCAGTTAATAACATATAAGTTCAATAAACCGGTTTATTTGTTTAATTACTAATATTAATTACGTACTCCAATAGAATTTTAAATAAATACAATTAAATCTCTTGTTAATAACACTTGTGTATGTGTTTATAAATTCTACGGTTTAGTAAATAACGCAGGTTTCAATATATGTATAATACAAACAATAATTGCAATTGATTTTAATTCTGAGTACTAAACTATATATTAAAACTATAATGCAATTAAGCCAATGAAAACCAATTTTTGTAAAACAACTATTTTGCTTATTGTGTACACGATGTTCAATTTTATTGTTTTCGTTTAAGACAAATGTTAATATCTTTTTTATTTTGCCCTGTACAAATAATAAAATACATCTGAAAAATTCTCAATGAAATAAAAATCTTTGATAATATACAAAAATACGCAAGATTTGAATTTTTATAATATAATTTAATGTATAGTATAGTAGTTTGAATGACAAAAATTAAAATTTTTTAGATTACTTGTTGCGTGTATATAGAAGGTGTATATAGATAATGCTTTTTCAGCACTACATATAATTAAAATGCGTAAACATAGCCTTTAATGAGATACCAGTAGAGTCACGCGAGTTGATTGGAAGAATGATAAAGAATATTTCATACAAAAGAAAACTCTCTGAATGTAAATATACGTTGATTTATTAATGACTATCGTGTTTTGTTACGATTTCGTTTTTTATTCAAATAGAATAAATTAGTTATTTAAAGTTATACTACGATCATTGACCATTGTTACTATTATAGATGTAATCGTAATCGATGTAATGGTAACAATAATGCGACAACGTCAATTAAAGTTTTAATAATCAGTTCGAAATAATATTTACTGTGATATAATAAAAATGTATTATTATAATTAACGTGATATTCATACTTTTATCATATTGAAAATTATGAGCTAATTTATACCTTCAATGTTCATTCATTTGTTTCAATACGTTTCTTTGTGATACAAAAATTATTTAATCAATTAAAACGAATTTATCAAATAATTATTTTAAATGATATATGTATTATATCACGTTATAATTTCATAAATGCGATAAATATACTTTTATCTTTAGAAATAACGCAGGGTTTAATAATTAATAAAGATTATATATTTAATAATAAAACTTTCTTAAATTGAAATTTTACTAATTTATTTTTTATTCCAATATTACAATAATCAATTATATTTTATTATATTATATTTATTATATTATATTCCAATTTTTTTATTATTTTAAATAATTTCTTCCCCTAAAAATGTATATAATGTTCCAATAATATTTCAGCATTGTTTTAGCAATAATATGTGAATTACATTAATATGATACTAATATTACTGTCTCTTTAACGTATTATTTGCGCTCTAATTACTGATGTAAAATTTTGATTAGGATATTATTATTTACTACTATTTAATATGCATGGAATATTAAAATTATTATAAAATTTCAAAATTGCAGAAAGTTGATCCCTTTAACCCTCAACCTGGTATGTTCACATGTAATCCCAATCATCAACATGATATTTTTACGTCCTAAGCATAAAGATAATGTTATTAAAGAAGCTATTATTTTCAAAAGTTCAAAGTTATAACTTCATTTTATAATATGTTTTATAAAACTTGATATTTAAACAGATATTTACAATTTTAAACACCACATTTGCCAAGTTATTTATATATACTAATATATGTCACAATGTAATACAGCATTACAT